>JAGFPH010012884.1:0-28403 GCA_018207615.1 Philaenus spumarius | reverse complement strand
AAACTTGACTTATATAAACATTAATTACTTTATTGAATTTTAAATAGAGACTGTATTAGTTAATTATCTTTTATACTTAATGTATTACATTTTTTACAAAAAAGATTTTTTCAAAAATTATTACAATTAACATGCTACAAATATACATTAAAAATTGTTTGAAATTTATTTATACGAGTAACCCAGGCTTTCACTTTAACATGCTAAGGTCCCTAATTTGAATTTTTACATTTTTAGGCTCTTGCGACGAAAGTGACCGTCGCAAGTTTTGCGTTATTTATTACTTTTATTATCTTACAACTATTGTACGCACTAATTAATGTACTTTCACCTAAAACTTAATATACATTTTAGACTTCTATTTGATAAAACAAGGAACTGTTTAGGTAAGAGTCAACGAAAGCAGGTCAGGACATAACAGCTTATTGAGAATAACAAATGGTGACGACAGCTGAGAGCTTACCTAAATGTATCTGTACTTTCTTGTATGGAATTGTGCAAAGTTTTAATCTCTGTATTTTAATTGGTATTATTTCTTAATGTAGCTTTAAAAACATAACTTCTTCTTTGAATCTTCTTTGACAAAATATCGTACATGGTTAATATGAACTCTAGCTTTACAGGATTCACTTCCATTCAAACGTCCTTTTTTGTAATTCTACAATAAATAGATAGAATTCGATAGTGTTAAGTTTTAAGAAATTACTGTACACACAAATCAGTTGCAGTATTACAAGCTTGTTTGCCTTTCGCAATGTGTTAACACGATCTATTAATAATTAGAACTGTAGTTGCACCTAATGTAATCCATACAAATACAGATAACTCAAATCCAGTAATTAACTGTACAACAGCTGTTACATTACTTAACGTATGACATGTTGTGGAGGTTAACAGCTGATTAGTGCTAATGATGTCATGAACATGTTACTAAATGGTTCCTACATGCACCTGTCGATTGATTACGTTGTGGATTATGTGTTTAGGTTTTGATAGTAACATTCATATACTCAAAGCAGCTACAGTGCAATCTTTTTTATTTATAAAAAGAATATACAAATAGTCACTGCAATCGTAATTTACAAAACACTATTTAATGCTGTAATTAATGAGGATATGGTCAAATCATTTCCGTACAGGTAATATAGACCAATCCTTTGTGTATCTGGAAAATGAGAAGGGCACTGGTTGAAAGAGATAAATGAACTAACTGTATAACCTACTCTTATATTATTGACTTATAGACTTTTGACTTAAATTTTAAGGAAAATAAAAAATATAATTAAACAACATGTAAACGTTGTGCTTATACTAAACATCCAAAAATTACCAACTGTTTTTGCTTTTTTTAATAAAACATACCCACAACATTAAAATAATAAGTAATAATAATAATAAGTTCTTGCTGTCATAATCGTGTATGTCAATGTCGTCAGTTTAAAAAAGAATCACTTTGGTCAAATAAAATGTATGATGTCATGCCTGAAAATAATTTTTTCCTACCAAGAGATAATTTTTGATATTCACCTGGGCTTCTAAAACTTTAGAGTGAGGCAGTTTATCCATCAGCTGCCTAGAATCGCGTGTTACCCGTTGCAGCCTGCCGACCATCCTGCCTATACGAATTTGAAGTTTTACCGAATCAATTACTTAAGATACAATTTAATTTGTTTATTTACTACCATACATTTGTTTTCTTCTCTAAATATTTTACTTCATACATTCAGTAATGCTCTGAAGTGTAATTACTTTCTCACTACACTATAGTATAGAGAAAGTATAGTGATCGCAAAAAAAATCGATATTGAGATTTTTGTGGAAATATCCGTTTTGGGACCCCCTGAGTCCAAAAAAGTGGTTTTTACAATATGTCTGTCTGTATGTCTGTATTTATGTATGTCTGTATGTGTGTATGTCTGTATGTATGTATACAAAGCTAGAGCGAAAACTATTCGATAAATTTCGAACAAATTTGCACCAGACATGTCAAGTAAGCCTGTATAGATGCGTAAAAAACGGTGTTGAAACATTTTGAAAAACAACCGCCTTTTTGGCAAAAAAACCAAAAAAATCTGTTATTATAAAAAAACGGCTCTAACTATTTTGATAAAATTTGGCTTATTTGTAGCCTTTAATGTACCCTACCATATTCAAAAAACCGCATCTTTCTAAAAATTCTCGTTTAGCTAATAATAATAATAACTGATGTTTGGGTTTTTTTTGCCATAAAGGGGGTTGTTTTTAAAATTTGTCAAAACCTTTTTTCATGCATCTATACAGGCCTAATTGACGAGTTTGGTGAAAATTTGTTCGAAATAGATTGAATAGTTTTCTCTCTAGATCTTGATAATAATAATAATATTTATTAGTTAATCTCCTACTTTAATAAATCACCTCGCCTACAATTATGAAGTCACAGTGAATCTGTTTAATAATTTAAATATGTCTGTGAGAAAGTATGTGACAGTTCCTCGTACCGTTTATTTTTTAAGCTATTCAATCAGAAAAAACGTTACCTGCTTTATTGAGTTTCACTCTTTATTATTACGTTTTTTAGCCAAAGGCAAATTATAACGATCTTATCAATTCTGTATAAAGAAATATTTAATAACTATTTACAAAACGTTTTCATAAGATTCTTTCTCTTTTGTTTCAGATTTCTGTTTTTAAGTCTAATATTATATTGATTCGAATAAATTAGAGCATTAATCTAAGGTAAGTGGACTAATAAATACAAATTGTAAAATCATAAGATGAGCTATGTATTTTAAACTGACTAGTTAGCGAATTCCCAGAGGAAAAATGAGCTATGCAGTGGCCCTTATGGTAACTCCCAAGATCGGGAGTAGCAAATGAGCACCGATCGTGGTCCCCATAACAAGTTTTGGGGTGTCATTAAAAATCATATATGTGTTCGCACTCTAGCGGCCGCATTTTAAGTCCGATTTGGTCTAAATTTCGTACACATGTTTGTTGTCTATGTCGGTCGGACGAGTTCGTTAGCTAAAAAAATCCAACAATCGGAAGCACATTTTTTGACCGGAAGTAATAATTTTTTTATATTTTTTCCTACGACAATTAATTTTTTTTAGAGTGTTTTCTACAAACAAAAATGTAAGATGTTATTTTGCACATTTTATTTTTTACGCGACCTTATAGCTCGCTTGGTTCCCCCAAAATCGATCAAAACGTAAAATACCATAAAAGTATCTGGTTCAAAGTCATGTGGGGGACTCTACCGTGGGGTTGGCGTGGGAAGCACGCAATACATTGTGTATTGAAGATACTCCCAACATGCGGAATGGCGTGCGAACCATTTTGCAGCTATTCAGCACCGTCGTGAATAGACCTACTTCCAAAGTTGTTGGTTGAAATCCGAAAACATAGGAATATAAACTTAATTTTGGACATTTTCTCAACTCACGTCAGCGGTTCAGCTGCGTGGTCTAATTATTTAAATATTCCCAAAGCTGGTATCAACAGCAAGGAATATTTCGCATCCAATAGCTCATACAAAATAAATATTATCGAAATTCTTAGTTCCGTTCTCGTGAAATACAATATTGAAACGTTGTTCAATTCTGAGTATAGGATAATTTAATTATGAATGGTTCCAGCATAAACTACCTCAAAGTTTAGTTTACAATGCTAATACAATGTATTTTCTTGTATTGAACTTTAACACGAGCAAGCAAACCACTTTGCTTATGGAAGGAAATCTCAATAGCTAAATTTTTATTTATGTAATAACTCTTGGGATACAAGTGTACTGAGATATTATAATCAATAAATGATTTTGGATCTATGCATCGATGTTGCTGATATAATTTCTTTCCCAGAAAACCAAACCATACTGAGATAGTAAAAAGTATATAAAGTGCAAATTCTTTTGAAAAAACAAAACTTACTGTTTGTGTATTCGGTGTTCAAATTGATGAATTACAAGATTCAATGTTCAGCATAGTTGCTGGCATTTGGCATTTGTTCTGGTTGCTCACACTTTTTTATTTTGGTATAAATAAGAAGGAGAAACATAAAATGTTTTTTTCTTCAATTTTTAAATGAAGGTAATTTCCTATTTTTAATAAATACAAATTTGATCTAGTTTATGGAGTCTAGTTGCAGCTTTACTCAAGTGATTTCCCACAGGAACCTCAAGTTGATTACTCAATTTTAACTTTAAGGTGGCTAAAACACTGTTGCTGCAAACTGTTTGTCTTCTATGCAATGTTTTTATGGTGTTAAACTCAAAAAATATTACTTAAAATATTTTACCTACAATATTAATGCCTCAACTACCTTAAACGTCATACAATGTAGTCAATGTGTTTCTTCTCTTAGATGTCATTATTTTATGATCTATAAATTTTCATATAATATTATTAAAACTTGTACTATAGTTAAGTACAAAGAGAATCAAGCTGATTATTCCTTGGAAAGAAAATCTATTCATAGAATTTCGTATGTAAATAATAAATGGTTTAGAAATCGCAGAAAGTTAAAATATTTGTTTACTTTCAAACTTATAATATTACTTTTGTAGTTTTATATCCTCCGACTGCTTACATTTGCTTGCTTGGTAGGTATCCTATCCTTAGATCCTATAGTTTATAGCAATACGTTTTGTGGAGGAGTTTCTGATTTTAAAATAATTATAATTTATTGTTTTAACTACTTTTTCTTCTTAAAGTTATTTATCTACGTTTAGATTTATTTATTCGTTTTAATTTAATTTTTCAAATGTTTTGTTCCTTGTATTAAAACCCTTTGGCTCCCGACCTCCAATTTTTCATATATTCCAAAAATCCCAACCATTATCTGTTATGTACGTGCATAAAATCCCAGGCTAAACTCAGAACATTTTCGCAAAAAAATATGTATTAAATTAATTTACTGATGAATTTTGGTGATTTTTTAAAATTTTGTTTGGAATGAAATGCTCTATAAGGTAGCACCTTTTAAAAATAAGTGTAAATTCATGTTAGATATGATTATTTTTTTTTTAAACAATTTTAAATTTTGTTTACTTTATTCTTAAAAATGACACAACAAAAAATATCTAGAACAGTTTTGCCCACATAACATAATTTTACACTTAAAAATTAACAAAAACCTGAAATTTCATTTCACTATATTGAAAAATGACAAAGTTTTTTTGAAAATTAGGCTACTACATAACCAGCAGTTGTACGTATATAGTCATAAGAATATACACGTCACTAACAAGTGAATGTATTCGCTTCGTAATCATAATTTTTCTCAATAAAAATAACTAAAAATGCCAAAACAATCACGTGCTACAACATAATATATGGGCCATAATCAAAGACAACACACAAATCAAGTTATTTACCATCTCTGACAGATGACAAAAGCACAGCCAACGTACATCACAATTATCTTCGTTGTAGTTCACATAGAGGTAATTTTTAACGTAAGTAAAGATCATAGAGGTTAACAGTTCTTTCTGATTCCATTGATATATAATAAACATAGATTCACTAATGATTTGTATTTTATATGATTTTTTTCTGAACGTTCAAAAATTCGAACTTCGGGATTCAACGCACATACACGCAACGTTCAAAAATTCGAACTTCGGGATTCAACGCACATACACGCAACGTCCGAAAAATCGGATGTCGGGATTCAACGGACATACTAATCTGCCTCACATAGAATTAAAATGTATAAAGTATTAATATAAATCTTTGGACACCCTTTGTTTTATTCGTAGTATGTAGCTTTCAATTTGTGCATACGTTGACTTAATATTTAGAATGGTTTAGCTTTTAACACTTATTTCACTTTACTCAATAGTAATAACTAAATATATTTAATGCTATACAACATTTGTTACGCAGATGAACCATTTTACAGATTACGGATATTCTAAACGCAGTACACTTCATGCAATACATAGATTTATGTAACATGTTTAGTGACAACATTAACACTAATTACCTGATAACCTCCACAACATGACATATGTTCAGCAATGTAACAGCTGTTACATATTCAATCATCCACATCAGCTGTTATCTCTGTT
Organism: Philaenus spumarius; assembly: GCA_018207615.1. Taxonomy (NCBI): domain Eukaryota; kingdom Metazoa; phylum Arthropoda; class Insecta; order Hemiptera; family Aphrophoridae; genus Philaenus; species Philaenus spumarius. The sequence continues at coordinate 22,354 of JAGFPH010012884.1, read as the reverse complement.
AAATAATTATGATCACCACCAGTATATCTTAATATATGTATGTACCGATACTATCATAGGAAAAGAAATATTTTCGGAACAACCTTTGTACCAAAACTAAATTCCAAACACAAATTTTACCAACACTTTTATTACTTTAACGTTTTTCAAAGTGCTTCCGTGCTCTCATTTCCTTACCGTAAAACAGCTGACTAAAAAGGTCACCCCACACAGTCACTTGATATTAATGTGTAACCTCCTTTTCTAACTTAGTTTACTTAGGTTTTACATCCGCATTTGTATGTTATGTTACAATTAAATATTTCTTAGGATTAGTTATGATAATGATAATAATCAAATCAATTTAATAATTCAAAAAATATACCCGGCAACACTCTGGCAACACAATTATCTATATTTCTTACTATATTACTCACTAGTAGTATTTGATTACGTTTTATAAATAGTTATTTAGTTTTTGACACAATTAATTGTCACAATGTAAATATAACACATTTTAAAATCTAAATTACAGGAATACTTATTTAAAAAGTTTTAAGTAGGCCCTGTTTTGAATCAATTAATTACAAGTTTTTAATATTTTTTCAAATAACTATACTTTGTTGTTATGTCATGACACATTTTTCCAAATTTATTCTTTCTGAATTTATGAGTTAATATTGAAAATCGACAATTTGTAGTTTAGACGATAGACAATGTATCTTAATATTTATTATGTTTACATTCACTTTTTGATTTGGTCAACAATATTATGGACACGCTGATTATATATTTTTTTTACAATGTACCATATATTCAGAACTTTAAAGTACTATTATATCGACCAGGAGAAGTTACATAGTGCAGCCTCAATATGAAATAATAATATTAGTGTAAACCATTTCATTGTTTCTTTGAGTTTGGTTTGTGTAGAACTTTGTAATTCGCTACAAAAAGTACACTATTTATTTATTTACCATTTATTACATTGAAGTAAGTAATTAATGAGTTCATTCAAATTGTTTTATAAATCATAACTAAATTATCACGTTAAATAATAACTAATTAAATATCGTCCATACAGTTTATTTACACAACTATTTATAAAGGTTAAAAACAAAACAGTTTGAAAACAAATTTTCATTTGAAAAAATACATTTTTGTTAAAGGTAAAGCACTATTATGCAACCAGTTACGCATGTGCTCCATATAAAGGCCATAATTACAAAATATATATTTTTGAATTAGAAACTAAGTAATTGTTTATTCAAATTTGTTAGAGCAACAATGTTTCTGAAATGTTTTTATTTACTAAGCTTAGTGCTTATACTTTTAGAATGAGTTGAGGTTTTAAAAAATCTACTAATTTTCTTTTTTATCCCCACACCAATGCGACTTCTTTCGGTATAATAGTACTTTGGAGCGATCAACAAAATTATGAAGTACATTAATAACAATCGAAGGACAGAATACTACACCGTTAGATGCTGGAACAAGTTTAAGGAAGTAATCTAATTTTTATTTTACTTTGTATAACTTATTGTTCTTACTCTAGGTACTTATTAAAGTATGGGTTTTAATCTTGTGAATAGGAATACAATTAAAATAAACTGTACCAGAAACTGGCACATACTTTCTCACAAACATATTTAAATTATTAAACAGATTCACTGTGGCATCATAATTGTATTAAAGTAGGAGAGGGGATACATTAAAGTAACTAATAAATATTATTATTATCAGCTGAATGATAATTTTTAGAGAGATGCGGTTTTTTGAATATGGAAGGGTACATTAAGGGCTACAAATAAGCCAAATTTGATCAAAATCGTTAGAACCGTTTTTTTTTATAAAAAAATAATAACAGATTTTTTGGGGGGTTTTTGGCCAAAAAGGGGATTGTTTTTAAAAAAATTTCAAAACATTTTTCCGTGCATCTCTATGCATTCCTAATTGACATGTTTGGTGCGTATTTGTTTGAAATCGATCAAATAGTTTTCTCTCTAGTTTTGTATACATACAGACAGACATTTTGTAAATGCCACTTTTTTGGAATTAGGGTGTGCCAAAAAGGGATATTTCCTCATAAATCTCAACATCGATTTTTTTTTGCGATCACTATATTATTATAGTTTCTCTGTACTATAGTATAGTGAGAAAGTAAAAATTAATATAACAACATGGCACGCCAATCATATGTGCAGGGCAAGTAAAAGGTACAAATGTTTAGTGAAATAATGTATTCATAAATTAAAGTAATGGCATGATATAAATACGTTTAGTTCAGAATAAAATATATAATAAATATGCAATTAATTTTTTTGAGAACGGGTTTTTAAATTTTTAGTAGAACGGAAAGATCGTTGTATCAGTTTATCCATGTGTCATAGTCTTGTAACGTCTCTATACACAATCTTTGCGTTTAATTTTAACATTTCAGTGTTTTTAACAAACTCAAGTTCATATCTAAAAAAAAGCATTAAACAAAATATTTAAGATACTCTTAATATATGAGCATTCAAATTAAAAGTCACACCAACTCTGTTTCTCATGTTTTAAAATACAGTTTAGGTTTTATTTATCATATCAATTTATATGAACTATAGAACTATAAATTCATAAATTTAGAGAACTTAATTCATAAATTTCATATGAATTCAGAGAACTATAGAAGTTCTCAAAACGTTTTGTGGGTTCCTTCCCATACAGAGAAATTAAAATTGATAAAAACTCAGTTTATATTTTACAAATATTATAGGCTTAGTTATGCAATATAGTCATACGCCTAAAATCAATAAAAAGCATTCCCTTTAACTTTAAAACTGATACTTCTACAAAGCTAAAGACGTAATAAAAATAAAATCAATAAGGAGGCCAACGAACACCTGTTTATAATTAATAGTTTTATTTATAAATTTTTTTTTGGCAATTTAAATAAATCAGAAAGTGACTAATGCATACTTCCATTCTAAACAACAACGTCAGTCATGAAGATAGAAATACATATTTCCTACAAGTAGATAGTAAAATTTGTGACATTAGCTAAGTCGACGTAAATCATTTAGTTTTAGACATTTTAGTAATATGTATACAAAAAAAAAAACTTTCTTCAAGGCACATTTTTGACATACTATAATCGTTTGTTTTGTGTTGTACATATTTTAAAATAAACGAATACTTTAGTTTTTAATATCCTGAAATTAATTGTTTTCAAATTAGTTTGTATTGTTGATGCTTTATGCAACCACAAAAAAGTCACAAAGTTACATTTTCACTACAAATGAGCAACACGTATATTTAATTGTGTAGTGTATGTCAGGGAAAATACGGATTTTAGTAATCATTTTAATTTACATTTAAAAACGAATTTGTCACAAACTGTGTAGGCTGATATTTATTAGGTGTGTAATAATTTTGTATTTTAGAACGTGTAAACATTTTTTGGTATTTAAAATAACATAATAAAGAAACTTAATTTAAAATGTTTCCAGCGAGATTAATTTAAAACGTGTGAAGTTTTATACTCGGTGTTTACTGGTAAAACTGAAACACGGACTCTTACTTTGAAGCCAGAGTTTTAAAGCCTTGATTATATTGATACGCTTTCAAATCCTCATATTTCCAGCGTTTCCACATTCACATCCTGACAAACAATATTATAATGTATTAGCAGTCAAACCACGTTCACCTGTATTTGAAAGTCTGCTAAATACGTGACTTGATTTCAAAACTTGTTTTTTTGTTTTTCTTTTTGAAAGGACGTAGGTTCAGTTGGGCTGTATACAGCATATTGTATACGTTTTGTTCATTTCAATTGTTAAGTAATACAAGTACTTTACTAATTAGTTATTCATTATAAAATGTTCTCATATACTATTGCAAATTTTTTGTGGACAAGGAGCTTTCCAAATTAGCTCAAAGCCTGGCTTGTTTACAATGTAACGAATGTTTGGCGAATTAACCATCTAATTGTGAGCCAGTTAAGCACCTTTGTAAAGTTTAGATTTACAAAAAATATTACTTTGCACGTGAAAGTGTATTGCTAAACAGCGAGTGATATCGGCCTACTTCAACATTTTAGTAAACATTTCCAAACACATTTTCTGAAGTGTTTTGCTGGCGTTGCAACAAGGATGCATAGGTTGTATTTTATATTGAGTTGGTCACTGTTTATAGTTTCTGAGAAATAAATATCCTTGCAATCACTAACACTGATGATAAACTGTTGTAATAAAGTTAAAGATGTAGTAAAAGAAAAATATTATTCAAGCATTTTAAGAAATTATACTAGTTATAAAGTTCATTAACAGTAGATAACAAATTAATGGTATTTCCGGAATTATTATAAAAATTGTAGTTTGGTCGGTAAGTAGTAGGGCGCCCTATGTTTTAATTAATTTGATTCTTTTATTTTGTCACTGAATTGACAAATTTCAAAAAGTTAAATGACGGATAGGAAAAAAAAATGAATAAGAACGTTTTTAAGTGTTTAGAGATACACAAATTATATTATTTAAAATATATCTTTAGTTCTGAATTTGCGTTTACTGAAGTACTATCATTGAAATGTGATCTCTAAATCTTTTTAAATAAAGGAAGAGTGACAAACGGAACAAAGATCTCATTTGAGTAAACTTTACTTTCTTTAGGCTGTCTTTCAAGTGTTCAACTGTTATGACGATTGAAAGTAGTGAATCGAAAACCGTTTAAAAAAAGGAGAATTTATTAACGCCATGTGAGCCTGGTGAGGGAGGCTCCTTGTTTCTACATCGTCTTATATTTTATTGGAAAATGTTATAAATCAGCTTTACAATATATATTTATTATTATAGTTTTATTTATTAGTTTCATTATATGTGTACGTGATATTTATCTAAATTTTGTTCTTAGATGATTGCAAAGATTCTGTAGACCTGATCATCATCAAAATGTAACCGAAATTAATTATAACTAGTGAACCGGGCAATGCTTCGCTATTGCTTGATTTACCTAACCTAAAATTATATTCAGTTTTTGATCCAAATCAGTTGTTGATCAAAATCAGCTGTTGATCAAAATCAACTGTTTTAAGCTTTTCATACGAACAGCTGTTTTTTGTGCCCCTGATAAAATCAAAAGAAATCTTTCTTCTTCTTCCTTAAGATTGACCTTCCATAAGATTAACATGGCAAATTTGAGGGCCACTGGGGCGAAGCCCTTAACATACATTGAGCTCATTTTAATGGAAGCACAACTTCAGAGTGAGCTCTGTAAAATGACACCAAAAACATCAAAATCGGTTAAAAACTCTAGGAGGAGTTCTACTCACAAAATAACCCCTAGCAAATTAATTATGTATAGATAGATAGATTTTAAAGACAATAATTACATATTATACATACAACCTACTGATATATACAACTATTGCATTTTTTTTGTAGTTGATGTTATAGGCCTACTTATACTATTTTAAAAAGGTAAGAATTGTTGGTTATCTTATCTTCTAAAGCGAGAGATAATCGTTTGTCTGCTAAATGGATCTGGAATCTCCGTCTAAGGATTTTTCATTTTTTGATTTTATATGGGGCTTTTGGCCACGAGAAATCGATTGGAAATGGTCACCAGTCTGGGAAAATTCGTTTTCTACGTCTTTTTATTAAATTAAAAAGTTAAATTTGTCCATTTTAAACAATACAAAGCACAGCTGATGCAAATGTTTTCAATGCCATTACAATAATCATGTGCTTTCTTTTAAACTGTATATTTTATTAGAGGTAAGCCTATTTATAGTTACCATGGCAACGAATACTTCTGCTAAATAAACATACCGTTTATTTAGTTGTTTAATGTTATAGGCCTAACCTAAACGATGTTCACGGAAATTTGCAATAATAGTTATTGACGTGAGCGAACTAGGCCCTAGGCCTAAATCGATATTGAAATATTAAACTTTAATTTAGGCCTGACTTATTTCTGAGGCATAGCGTTGAGATTATGGTTAATCCTTTAAACTGTATTTTTATTACAGGTAAGCCTTATGTTGTATATACCCTTTATTTAGTTGTTTAATGTTATAGGCCTAACCTCAAAACTCAATAATCCAATATTTATTATTGAAATCATAGCCCTGCTTATAATCGAGCTTTAGCTCGGTCTCCTGGTACTTATTATATAACTTAGAAACCACTTACTCAATTTCCAAAGAAACCTTTACCAGTGATTTAAGCCCTGTAATCCTATGCTTAGGTTTTATTGTAGTTTTGCAAAATTGGTCTTAGCAGTGGTTTGAAAAATGAAAACAGTTTAGGTAATTTTTATTACTTACGCTGGCTAAACTGTTAAGTATAGAAGAAACATAAGTCTTGATACAAATTTTGCATTGAACTAGAAAAGGAAGTTATATAACAGTATAATGTATCTATTTCTGGTTTTTAATACAATGGGTTCAATATTACAATGAGAACATGGGAAATGTTTGGTACCGATAGAAAATGAGCACAACTTAGTTGTCCTAATGTAGTATACTTACTAAAAAATGTCATTCCGATTAATACAAAATAATTGCGGAAGTTTCACTTGGTTTTTTAAGTTTCATTGTTATAAATTAAATAACTATTACAGCTTATTACAGTGTTAATTCATTTTAAAAAATCTTCAGATTATTGAAGTCTTAAATTAAGAAAAATGTGTTCGTAAATATAACGTCAAATTTAAAAAAAAAAAAATTAATCTACTTCTCGTAGTTAAAACACTTTGTTGAAATATTTCTACTTCCACATAGCTTTGTTATAATACAAAAACATAATTATATTGCACTAATCAAAACATATTTTTTAATTGTAATAACTAATATTCGTAGTTAAAAACAGTAGGTTAAATATTTCAACTTCCACATAGCTTTGTTATAATACAAAGTTTATATTGTACAAACCAAATCGTATTTCTTACATTTGAGCAAGTCAGTAAACTTCTGCGATGAAGTAATGATGTAAAATATCATCGTATAAAGAGGATTGAGTGGGTTATTAAATGCGGACACAAAACATCTACCTGTAAATAAATATAAACCTACTTTGAACTTTGTAATCGCATTGAAACCTTTTGTTTGTGAAAGCATTGACATTCATGTAATTACAGTCTTTGAGTTTGTATATAGTAATAAAGTGAACGTATTTGTTTCCTTGATTTTATTTGTTTTAATTATTACCAAGACAAAATAACGTCAAACTAAATTATAATTTTCAAAAAAGGTTTAATCTCGCACACAGTGTAAATATGGTAAATAGGCTTTCTACTTGTCGGACTGCGAGAGTATAGACATCATTAATCAAATAATTAGACCGTGGTTTTACTAAAGTAAACACGCGCGGTTTTGAGGAGAAAAACAAAACCTAACTAACCAAGACTCACATTTTAAAACTCAAATGTAAAGTTTGCCAAATTCAAAATCAGTAGCTAAAGTCGTGTATGTTTTGTTACATTTTTGCTGTGTTGTTACTATTTAATAAAATATATACACTTGAAATACAATCTTATATTATACGTTAAAACTGCTCTATACAATTTCTGTGAACAGTTTATTGGAATTTAAAACCTCCATCAACGAATAGCACTTCGATAAAGTGCAAGTAAAGTGCATAAACATAAACTTTTTGTGAACAAGCTACAAATCTGTGACACTTCGTAGAAAGATATGATAAAATAATTCGTTTGTAAAAACACCACAATGTTTATTTAACGAATTCTACAACAACAAGAAAAATAATTATTTGAAAGCAACATTATATCTTTACATATTTAAGTTTTACCTAATTGTTACTAACCCTATTTAGTAGAGCAATTCAGCACCCAAACGTTATAATAAATGTGCAGATACATTTATTATATTATTAACAGGGACTAAAGAGATACAATAACGTTCATTTGTGTTATTCAATTCAATTCATTAATCCGACTTTTTAAATTTATATTGTAAATATAAAAACTATGAAGTGTATTATTATAAGAAGCAACAAACCAGGATCCCTAGCTTTTTAAGAAAAACTAACTTTCAACCCGTTTAATTATACGGTGATAGCAAAGGACCAAATACTTCAATATACAAGCAATTATATCTCCAAAATTAGGAGATGCAATTATACTTTCTGTATATGATATATTATACTTTTATGTATAATTTGCAATTAGACTTTCTGATATATTTAAACAATGTATCGTGTTCAATAAAAGTACTTACTTAAAACAAAATGAAGGAACTACGAAGCTCTAACACACTGATGGACAAACACATAGTGGAACACTTATTATTGGTTAAATATTTTTATGATTTTTAAATATTTATTTTATATAGGATAACACATTATTGAACATTATGAGAGTATACAGTTTACATCTTTAGTGTATTTATCTTGACTACCTAAGTCTTGAAGTTATCTTCAGTCGGTTGGAAGAGATTTATATCAATAATATGGGAAGAATCTAACGTATGCCCAGAGGTACCTACATTGCTTGTATACATTTATCTTTATTCTAACCTCGAGGATGTTTTGCAAAGATGTTAAACCAGTAATTTAATAAAAAAATAAAATAAAATAAATTAACATTCAACTTTTATTAATATTAGAGGTTATACAATTATGAAAAATATATGTTAGCCTATATTTAAATATCGGATTTGATTGTTGTGGATTAATGCAAATTAATTTACTATTTCAATTTGACCTTTTTCACCTCTCTGCTATAAAATGCAATACAGAAGTAATTTTAGTAAATTTAAATAATAAAATGAATACAATTAAAATGTATCTCTGTTATAGTACTGCATGCATGAATTTAAAGAATACCCTAACTTATCTCACTAAGATGCATCAGTTGATTAGGATACAGTTGTTTGACATATTTTTAACGACATTATGCTTGCGTGATTGTAATTGCTACATTATTCAAAGTGTAACAAGACAAAATTATGGAAACTGTCTGCCTTTCCATAAAACATTTCAGTTTCAATTTTCAGAAAAATCTATTATCTTTAGTTATCGTAAAAAATATCCATTAATGAGTTCGTAAAGATAACAAATTGTTTCCATGTATTTTTTACATTTGACACCTAGCAAAAAACCAACTTTGTTCAAAGTAGCGTTCAATATCGATTACTTTTTATTACTCCGCTCAATATATCAAATAAATTAAAATAAAATTCAGAAAAATGAAACGAAATTAGATTAAATACACAATTAAATGACACTGAATGTGGTGAAAAAAGATAAACACTGGATTTCTATTGTGAATTAAACTTTCCTCTGAAATTCATTTGCACGAGTCATGTTAGGACCGGCCTTCACAATTGGATAAAGCTGGTTTGTTGTTCTCTGTCAACAAAATTTAAATCTCGTTTCGAACACAAATGAATCATTGTGTTTTCATTATTAAAAATGTCGTTCACAATTTACATGGCATCGCGTTGTGATTGTTTCCTATATCAGCCGCTAGAGGGAGTAAGAGTGATCATAGTTTTATCGTCGCTGCGTTCAATATGCCGTAAATATAATTAATATTATATATTTCTGTTAAATGTATACTCGACTAACTCTATAAAAGAAATAATTAGCATCTATATTGTAAACAAATAAACGTTACCAGGAACTGGCACATACTTTCTCACAAACATATGAAGGGTCAGGGGGAAAAAAATCAGAGTCCACGAATTAATTTTTTTTTGTTTTCTTATACACTTTGAAGAGTGGGGCGAGTAATATACAACACGTTTTAATTCAGGAGGAAAACAGGTCACAGTCATGAGAGATAATGAACAAAAGAATCAGTACAAGAGGGAAAAAAAGTTGTAGTCCATCATTTTAGAGGGAAGAAAGGTCAGAGTCCAAAGAGAAGTATTGGGGTGAAGTAGCTTCCTTTTATTGTTTACTATATTTTAGTGTTTAACTAAGCTGTTGTTTGTGAATTTATCTAAACATTATTGTTAGGATATTTTTAGTGAAATAAGTGAGTTTTTAAAGTGATCGTTTGTTATTATGGATACGGTTGGCAGTAGTGTTGATAATAGTTCTGATGACCAGCATACGAGTTCAAAAACTGCAAAGAAGCGAAAGGCACATGGAAGAATGAGAGTAGTAATGAAAAAATTAAGGCTAGCTAACCACCAAACAGGTGAGAATTGCTTATGTAAACGTTTGAAATGTTTCGATATTGTAAGTAAACAGGAAAGAGATCGAATTGTTAAGGAGTTTAACGATCTCGATACTTATGACAAACAAAATGATTACTTGGATGGTCTCATAACAGTTCTCCCAGTTCAGAGACGTAGAAATACGAAGCCTGATAGTGAAGCTAATTTTAATAATTGTTCTTACGCCTATAAAGTAAGAATTAATATTGATAGCCTTATACAGGATGTCCCTGTCTGTATCAAAGCTTTTATATCATTACACGGAATTTTAGGAAAAAAATTCAAACAATTAGAGAGTCCTTAGCTTTATTAGGAAAAGTTTCGAGTGATGGAAGGGGCAAACACGAGAGTAGGCCTTATAAAATAAGAACTGAAACAAAAAATGCTGTTCTTGATTTTATAAAGGGAATTAAAGGAAGAAAATCTCACTACTCTCTCAGGGACACAGCTTCCAGAGGAGCTAAACATTTCTAAGCTCGCATCAATGTATAATAATCTTAATCCTAACAGTAAGGTTATTATGACACTTTCAGAGATATTTTTAACACAAATTTTAATATTTCCTTTGGATATCCTAGGAAGGATACTTGCAGCACATGCAATTCATATAAAGCTCAAAAGATAGCTCTAGATGAAAAGTTGACTAGTGCATTACAGACCGACAAGGAAATAATTTAAAAAAATCTACACAACTTAGAAAATCAACAAAAACTCCATCTTACTAAAAGTGATAAATTTTATAAGTTAAAGCGATCATTTAGAAAAAAGTAAAAGAAATGTGTTCAGATGGAAGCTATTACCATCGACTTCAAAAAGAATTTACATAATCCAAACCTAAAGACTAATGACGTATATTATAAACTCCAACTAAATTTTTTTTATTTAACATCCACATCTTATCAAATCAAGAATCAGTATTTTATACATACGATGAGACTGTTGCAAACAAAGGAGCAGACGACGTTTGTTCGATGTTGAACCATTTTGTAACATCAATTTTGCCTCAATCTGTAACACAGTTAGTTATTTTTTGCGATTCCTGCGCAGGACAAAATAAAAATTACTCAGTAGTTCGATATCTTCATCACTTGGTTTCAAAGATGAAACGATTTTATACTGTTAAAGTAATTTTCACAATTAGAGGGCATTCATACCTAGAGTGTGATAGGGATATGAGTTTGATTGACCAAAAGTCTTACGTTGAAACTCCAAATGAGTAGAGGGATGTCGTAAGAAATAGTCGCATAAAGCCTGCACCCTTTACTGTTGTTAATTGCACACGAGAAATGTTTCAATCATGGACGGAGTACTTAAAACAGTTTTATAGAAAGAAATGTCCAATGCCTACTCGACCAATTAGGTGCCTATATTTTAAACATGACAAGGCCAGTTTTGTGTTTCATCTAAATAACTATTTTGGAAGCTACATTAGTAGTATTATCACCAATCCTGTATCAAAGAAGAAAAATAATAAGAATGCGAGTGATCCGGAAGTTCAAATTGAATTAAAGATGTTATACGATGGACCGATTCCAATCTCTGAAGCGAAGTATAAGGACTTGCAAAGCTTGAAACCATTCCTTACTAGCTTGGAAGCTAAAACTTTTTATGAAAGTTTACCTTATACTAGAAAAGAGGAGCCACATGATGATGTCTACTTAGACTATTTCGATGATGATATTGATGATTAGATTGGCAAAATATAAAGGTAAAACTTTTTTATACTTAACGATAAAAATAAAATAGATTTTTATTTCTTCATAAGAAACGTTATTAAAAAAATATAACAGATTCAATCGAATAATATGAACATAATATTATGTTTTATGAAAAGATTTTGAGTTTAAATAAACATATTATTATGTATAATTACATAGTTAAAATAATGATACTCTTAACTTCTCTTATTGATATTATAAAACATTATTTCTATAAGAGATATAATGCAACAATTTGTCATATTTTGTTGTAGAATCAAGAAATACTAATAATTTCAAGTGGATTGTGGAATTTTTTCTAACAGTTAAAGTAGACTACAACCTTGTTTCCTTCTTAACATTTGACATTGCATCAGAAAAAAATATGTAGTACTGATATTATTAATCTGTTTGTATCTTTACTTTCCAAAGTGTATTATAATGATATTACATTGTTATTTTTATAAAAATAATGTAACTAACAAACAATTACAAAGATTTAAGAGACTTTAAAGTTTGTTTTTTTTTGCTGTGAAAAATTAAAAAAAATCTTTCTTCCCCCCTGGCCCTTCATATTTAAATTATTAAACAGATTCATTGTGACTTCATAATTGTAGGTGGGGTAGGAGAGGTGATGTTATAGTAGGAGATTAACTAATACATATTATTATTATTATTAGCTAGAGAGAACATTATTCGATCGATTTCGAACAAATTTGCACAAAACACGCCTATTAGGCCTGTATAGATGCAAGAAAAAGGGGTTTGAAATTTTTTGAAAAACAACCCACTTTTTGGCAAAAAAACCCCGAAAAATCAGTTATTATTATTATTATTAGCTAAACAAGAATTTTTAGAAAGATGCAGATTTTTGCATATGATAGGGTACAGTAAGGGCTTCAAATAAGCCAAATTTGATCAAAATCGTTAGAGCCGTTTTTTTATAAAAAAAAAAATAATAACTGATTTTTTTGGACAAAAAGTTAGTTGTTTTTCCAAAATTGTTCAAAACCATTTTTCGTGCATCTATATAGGCCTAATTGACATGTTTGTTGCAAATTTGTTTGAAATCGATCGAATAGTTTTTGCTCTAGCTTTGTATACATACAGACACACATTTTGTAAAAACCACTTTTTTGGACTCAGGGAGTCCCAAAACGGTTATTTATACAAAAATCTCAACATCGATTTTTTTTGCGATCACTATACTTTCTCTATACTATAGTATAGTGAGAAAGTAAAATAACATTGTACAACTGTAGATATTGAGAGTATGTGGAAGGGATGACATAGTTGTCTTAAATACATCTGTTAAAAATAAGCAATACTTTACATTAAAACTAATGAAATCTGACGAATTAATAAGAGATAATGCAAAGGTTAAATACTTTACAAATATGTAACATAAATGTTCCAGTGAAAGAAAGAATAGTTAGTTTATAATAATATTTTTTTTAGAAAAAAAATCCAGATTTGTTTACAGATTTTTAAATAAATTTTAACATTTATAAACCTAATATTAAATATTATAAATTGTAAGACCTATAAAACACATCTCAAACTAACTTGATCACATGTATTGTTTTCATTTTCATTTTACAAGAATGAAGAGGTGCTTCGAATAACGGATTGACATACATGACGAAACTAGAAGGTTGACTTTGCAATAGAAACACCTTTAAATTTGTATTTATTATTATTTAAGAATTTTGCACTGAGGTAAACTAATTAATTATAGCTGGATATGGTTCAGGTTTAATGATACATTTCAGGTTTATCAAGATCAAAGTGGAGAAAATGTTAGTAACTGAACAATTTACGTCAAATGTATATTTCACAGGGAGTGAAATGGAAGAGAAACATAATTTTCAACATAAGAAAAATTCCTTATTATCTACATTAGGGTTTTTCCATTTCTAAGGGTTTAGAAAATTATATTAACTGCGAAACACTTTGTTTGGAATAAAGGTGGGAATTGGTGTTACTTTAACCAAATTAAAAAGAGGAGTAAGTAAGTAGCTAAATATCTACCGCTGTGAAGGACAAATATTGTTTTATAGATAATTACTTTAAAACGGTAATTATTTGTTTTAGGAAATTACCTTAACAGATGTAGTAAAATTATTCCAATAGATTGTAAAACGTTTTAAAACATTATTATTAATAGCTTTTATTTTTCTGAATCTAAAGCGATTTTTTTAGAAAATAGCTGTTCTACCCATAGAACTAAACACTGGAAGGCGGAGTCTAGCGCCCACGGAGTGTTGAATGCGAGCCGTGCTGTAAGCACTCCCCCCACTCCTTCCAAGTGGATTGGTGACGGCCGGCCACAGTGTCTTATAGGCCTCACTGCGATGCACCACGTGTCTGGTGTCGGTTTTGGTGTTATTATTTATGGATTGTTTTGTTGGAGTTGTAGCTACAATGCCTACATATTGTTCAGCTTACAATTGCAAAAAACTATAATGTAAAAAACTCGGGTTTATCGTTTCACATGTAAGTACAGTTCTTGTTTTAACTTTAACGTTACTTATTCATATTCTCCCATAAGGCATTTGCAACATAAAAAAATCTCAGGTGTCTATTAGCATATTTAAGTACATTAAACTGAACTTTTATAGTGATGCAGTAATTGTATGTATTTATTGTTTTTATAAAATTTTACGATTTAATAAAAGAACAGCCCGCTTATTTGCATTTTAGTTATGGTCTAATGCTAGTTTTTAAATAACTAAATGTTATTATTGTCTGCATCCTAACATTTTTTTCAGGTTCCCGAAAGACCCAGAACTAAGGAAAAAATGGGTAGTAGCAACTAAAAGAAAAGGTTTTATACCATCTAAAACTGCAACCCTATGCAGTGCCAACACCACCTATTATAGGTGGTATTGGCAGTGCTCATTTTGAAGATGATTGTTTTGAAGTTGGCGGGTTGAGAATCTTGCAAGACTATGTTGCAAAATGCCTATGATTATTTAAGTAGGCCTACATTGAATATTGAGGGAGTTAACATTTTAAAACATGCAAGGAAAACGTTTGTTTTGGGGTTTTTGACCAATATCAATACAATAAATATTCTAAGTTTAAGATTACTGAGGGAATTGCGTTTCAAGTATGTATTAACTTATAAATTCTCACAAGATCACCTAGAGCTATTCTTTTCTTGTATAAGAGCCAGAGGAGGGCGGAACAATAACCCTAACGTCAATCAGTTTAAGTTTACCTTACGACAGCTTATGTACAGAAACAGTGTTAGGGCATCGGACGGAAGCAATTGTTTAGAATTCGATGAAAACCATCAGAATGCTGTTTTAAGTTTTCAAATACCATTAAGCTTAGATGAAAATGTTGATGATGACGGTGAGAGGGACGCAATCAGTGAGTTGCAGGCTATGATGTCAAAATTAATTGACGGGCCTGAGCTATCATACTATAAAGATAATATATTGTAGGCCTACTATATTAGTGGATTTGTTGTAAGGAAAGTGAGTTCAATAATGAAATGTGCTGAATGTACTGATGTATGTGTTATACTCTCAATCAAGTTTAAATTCTGGTCTTGATTATGATAATCTTACAAATTTTGTAAGTAAAGGACACCTTATTAATGTTTCGCAGCAGGTGTTTAAGTTGATTAAGTATTTGTACAACCTTTTTTTGGCTTCTAAGGATAGCCCTAATTTTAGTACGAAAAATTGTATTGTACTGGCTAGCAGGCATTTTATGGCTGTTTGTTTAGCAATCATATCGCTAACATTGATTTCAGTGATGACAGCCATGAACTTAAACTCATAAAACATATTGTGGCTATATTTTACAAAACTATTTGTTTTGAGCATACTAAAGAGAAAACACTGTTGCTAAACAAAACTAAGTTAGGTATGAGGCAAAAATTAAACAAACTTCTGTTGTTTACACACATGTAGTTTTTAAAAGTTATTTATTTGTTGTCTGTTTTAGAATACTTAATAAATTGTTTTTTAGTAAAATTCAGTGGTTTTCATTCTGCTTTTGTCATTGGAATTCCAGTTACATTAGTTTAACTTTAAAGGATGCCATAATAACAACAAATTAGTGATAAACAAGAGTCGGTGCCAGGTAACCGAATGGAGTGTCAGCCGGCCGAGCACTTGGAAGGAGTGGGGGAAGCAGACAAACGGCGGACCGCGAGCGCTGTGATGACTCCGCTTTCCAGTGTTTAGTTCTATGGTTCTACCCGGCTTCGCTCGGGTTAAAAATCGCTGAAGTAAGACAAAATGTACTTATGCCCTTAAGAGTAATGTTGAAATTCTTAACGGAGTAAATTTTTATCTCGATTTCAGTTATGATTCATATTTTTAGAATACAAAATGTTTTACTAATATTTTCAGAAAGTGAATTTTTATAATATACCAGGTATTTAGAATTGTAAAATTTACACATTTTAATTATTGTATTAATGCTGTTATTAAATCCTAGAAAGACACAAGTTACTCTATCGTAAGAATATACGGGATTTATTAAACATCTATTGTTTTGAATATATATAGATATATACACAAATATATTATTTACTAATACTCGCACAATACAAATCTACACACATAATATATTTTCATAATTTGTAAAGAGTGCTTAAGGCAGTAAATATTTTAAAAACGTACTGAAGATGTAGTAATACTTCAAATAAAATAAAACTCGTCATAATACGACAATTTTAAAACACTATCTAGTATAATATTTGCCACATAATATTACATACTACTTAACATATACAACAGTTCCAAAATATCATAATTGTTAAGGGAAGCTACTCTCCGTTCAAGGCAGTTATCAAGTACAGCATTAAGCAAGAGAAACTACCAGGATAAATCAAACTTTAGATAAAAAATAATTACTTAAAATTGCTTCTGATTACACTTAGCTTAGTTATAAAGGTAATCTTTTTCAGTATTCGAACATTTTTTAACATTTATATTTGATTACATTACATTTCATTGAATACATTGATTAATCCGTTTACCCTAACATGCACCGTTTAACATGTGCACATATTTTAGCGTTCTTGTTTTGTGTTACGTGCATCGTGTTTATGTTCGTGTGTTTGTGACAAAAGTTCTACGACGACCTCAAATAACAGTGAGTGATGTGATTTTATTTTATTTTATTTTCGTGTGTTTGTGTTTTAATTAATGTGACCGGATGATGGGGTAACCCGAAACTGCGGTTGTCACAAGGTGAAAAACAAGGATTGGATGACAGCAGACAGGTAACTTATACCTATTTATGAAATTAATTGTTATTTTTTTATATTTGGTATATTGGTAGAAACGATATATATAAAAAGTCGGTTCAAAATTGAAAGTTATCAACTATATCTCGTAAATTCTTCTTATATTATTAACTGCATAATTCGTCTTAATTATTATAAAGTTATACTAGGGGGCTTTGGGCCCTGCTCGCTCCGCTCGCCAACCCCCACCCCACCTCCGATCGCTTCACGATCTCTGGTGGGCCCTGTTCAACTTTATTTTTCGACTTGAAATCGACTTCATGAATTTGTGTGCCTGGAAGTTATGCAATACGTCTCCGCTACGCAATACACGGTGCCTGGAAGTTATGCAATGGTCACCGCTACGCAATACATAAATTTAATCTATTCTTATTACTTTATAATTTTATGAGAAGAAGAAGTAGAAAACTTTTTTATATAATAAAGAGATTATTAACTGCATTGTATTGTTGTGGTACAATTGTAAAAAGAATCAAAATATTTGAAGAATATAACTTAAACAGCTTATTAGCTGTTATAATATTTTCATAATATTGCAAATAGGGTAAATTGTAAAAACTTCTGACTGAGAAATTGTTTAGTTGGGTTCAAATATACTCTCGAACATTTATAAAATTAGCCACGCAGAACTCAAGAGAATAACAACACTTTAAATGTTTAAAACTTTATTTAGTTTCGTTAATGCTTTAAATTACCTATATATTATGTTTGCACGCTTCTGTTATAACTAAATGGTTTGGTCAACGCCAAAACGAAGGGTAAACCTGTGGGTCACTCAATCATCCGCTCCGTAGAGCAGAAGTCAATAACATTAAGGGATATGGTGAAGGAGGCGTAATTTAATTTAACTTGGCCGGTCTCATCTTTCCTTCAAATACGAGAGTTTATTGCAATAAATAAATCCGATCAATTTACTAAGACTATCACGGATGAAAGCAAAATCTATTATATTAAAATATTTTCTTTGTGTATAATATTAGTATAGATAACACCACTATATTACCTGACAATTTTCGCTTTATGACATATTAAGTTTGGTGGTGTACTAAGTCAAACACAGGTAGATGGGTTCTGAAAACCAAATTGTTTATTCATCAAAGTAATTGTACCTGCTGTATTATTAGGTTATAGATAAAGAAGCTTTAGGAACTGTTTATTGAGTTACGAAATTTAAACAATATTTATTTACCGAAGATTCACGTAAATCACAGACCACAAGCAGCTGTTATCGATCTTTGGAAGGTTTTACCAGCTTATGCCGCAATCAGATCACAACGTTATGCATTGTTTCTATCGGGCTATGATTTTTACTTATGTGTACTAGATCTAGCAATAGCAATGCTGATAGTTTGTATAGACTTCCAATAAATGTTCAATACACAATGCATTGCGTGCTTCGCACACCAACCCCCATATTGGGAGTATTTTCAATACACAATGCATTGCGTGCTTCAAACGCCAACCTCCGTATTGGAAGTATTTTCAATACACAATACATTACGTGCTTCGCACGCCAACATCCGTATTGGAAGCATTTTCAATACACAGTGCATTGCAGCTCATGCTTGAACTCGTGCTTGAATAAAATAAGTGTATATGTAAATTCAAACGGCACATAACATTTAAAACATATTTTACCGCTAATCTCTTTAAAGAAAAATACTTGACTATAATTAATAATATACATATTTTCCTTTCCCTGAGAGCTTGGGGGGGGGGGGGGGCATGGATATGGGCGCCCATGCATGGTTGGAATAATGAAGAAGAAGATAATAGTACAATCTCTTCTATAAGTGAATTGAAGGAGATGCAAGGTATTTTAATCTTTGGCCATTAGGTTAAACCCATTAAACTTGGCTAAATCTTTGTTATTGGCTATTAAACTTGAATATAACTAATAAACTATGTTTAAATACTGTATTATAATATTGTTTGGTTTTTTTACCAAATTATGTCGTGTTTGGTACCATTCTTCTTATTTTGTCATCTAATTTTCAAATATTCGATGGAAATTTGCAAATTACGATCATGAAAAGAAAGTTAGTTTCCTAGTGAGGATTCAAAAGCGGGACACATTAAGGAATCAGCAGCGGTCGGAAGCGAGGGCTGGGGTTTGACCCGTAGCCGAGCGATCCAGAAGACAGGTTACTCCTTACAGACTATAATACGGTGTGAACCTTACGTGTCCCTGAACTTTATGATTCGTCGTTCATGTGTTTCTGTGATTTTGTATTAATTTTACTAATGTACTAACGACCTCAATAGAGTGATGCAAACTCTGATGACGGAGTATAAACTCCGAAACGCGTTAGTATTGAAATGAAAAAGAAGTCACATGACGGAATATACACATACGGTAACTTATGGTTATTTCATACACTTGTGATTTGGATAGTGAAACAAAAACGAATCTCAATGTGTTTGGCCTACTGGAAGTAGAATTAAATTACTTTTAAAATAGTTAATAACTAACTGTCAATAATTCTGTGTGTCGGTCGTGATAACAGAGATAACAGAACATGTTCTCTGACTATACAATTATTGTAGTATTATCGGGAGAGGCTAAAGCCCCAAATAGTTTACTGAATGTTTTTTGTCATAGCTTTCAGTCGGAATATGTTAGCAATAAAACGCAGGGTTCATTTATCTAGACAGGGTTCATGATGGGATTTCACGTTTCCCTGTATTATGTGTTACATTGGTAACAGTTTTACCAACATATTTTGTCGCTTTACCGTGAATAAACTTTAATATTATAATTTCGTTGCAAAAATAATTTGCTGCGTGACTTGACTTGAGGTATTCAATTTGACCTACATTGTATTGCTCTTACAGGAATTATCAACTTTGTAACACTAGTTCTATGCAACTTTAATCTGCAAGTCTAGTCATAAAGCACATTGGTAATTAATAATGCAGAGTATTGCAGCGACGGGGCAGACTTAAGAAGTACTACATTAGCCTAACGCATGTATAGTCCATAAATGATTAACTTACATTAGGCTATTTGCCAAGTTTTCCCGCAAAAGCTCATTCACTAAGTATTAATAATTAGTATACAGGGTGATTGTTTTTAAGTGGACCACCATTTGTATCTCAGAAACTATAAAAAAATACTTAAATTACTGTTAAAAAATCGCTAACGCAACCACTGTGTATTGTGTAAGTAAGAAGATGTATTTATGAGTGCAAGCATGTACAGTATTTATGAAGATGGAGGACACTTTGAAAACCTGCTTTAAGTCATAATTAATTAAGTCATCTTGACTGTCTTTTTGTGTCGCAAAACATTTTGTTGCCATGATACAAAGAAATTTCTTACAATACTATGTATGCTTTACGTTGCATTAGAAGAAATCTGTAAAAATAGTACAGTTGTCATGTAAGCTATTTAGCAACTTTTAACAGAATTTAAGTACGTTAAAATTTATATATAAAATAAAGTATTTGTGAAATTGCAACAGCTTTTTAACATTCCATTGTACAAAATATTGCACTTTGAGTTAAATTTTATTGTTTGCAAATAAGTGGTAAAACATGCCTCTAATAATCGTTGAAATAAAAGTTTCTCAAACTTTCAGCTCTTCTAGCGGTTAAACGGTTAAGTTTATAAAAAAACACAAAGAATAAAAAAGTCTTTAAATTGCATATCAAATCCAAATCCGTCATAAAAAATATTGGTTTCCATAAGAAATTTTAAAGTTGACCGCCTTATTGGAAAATGGCGGCCATTTAGAAATATTTTGATTAGGTACATATTTTTAAATTTCTCAAAAAACAAGGTTCCCTTTTTAAAGTTTGCTGTAAAATTAATATTTTCTGAGATTCCAATTTTGGCCCAATTTAAAAAATCACAAAATAGAAAATGTTTGTGAGGCTATATCTCATAAACGGTTGGGTTTAGGAAAAAATACAAAAAAATAAAAATGTTTTAAATTTGTGTTCTCAATCGAAATTCAATATAAAAAATAGGGGTTTCCGTTTGAAAAAATTAAGTTAGCCAACATATTGGAAAAATGGAGGAGTTTTTGGAAATTTTAATATTGTATTTTTAATCTAAGGGAAAAAGTATGGAAGGTCCGTCATTTAAAGTTTGTTGTAAATTTTATAGTTTCTGAGATACCAATGGTGGCCCACTTAAAAAAATCACCCTGTATAAAAAGTTCTTTTTTTTAGGAAAATTTTACATGCAGCAAGTCCTATATGAATTAGGATATAGATTATTATGAAATACAGCTTTATTTGCCTGTATATTGCATATATTATAAAAGTGAAAATTTAAATTATTGTTTTACCTATGTAAATATTTGAGGTACAGCCATGAAACAAAAATGATGACACAACCCCGAATGAGATAATAAGATAACCAGGAGTCTTTCAAAAACCTCTTCTTATTTAAAACTAAAGTTAAATATACTGTATTTCTGAAAATGTTGTTAAAACCAAATTCCTCAATTTAAACATTTTGTAGTTGAAAAAAAAAGTGCTCAGATGTGCGCTCAAAATGGTTTAAACCTAAAACTATAAAATTCTGCACAACATCGGAAAATGTATTATACAAAATTAGCCTATAAATCTGGTCTCTTGAATTATAATCTGAGAAAAATCATGTTTAAGTAATTTGTATGAGTATTATTTAATAGTTATAAAACAAAATAGGTTGGCCCCAGCTAAGAAAAATTAAAATCATTTAAAACATTATCTCAATCTAAGCTACTTCGTCCTAGTATTATACACCCATGATGTTAGGTATTAAACAGTGAACCATAAAATATTCAATAATTGAAAATATTGCGTGTCCCAAGTGAGTACACAGGGTGGCACACGCATACCGTTGGTCTAATCTGTAAAAAACATATGGTTTCATCTAACAATTTCTAGACAATTGCGAACTTATAGTAAGGAATACAATTGAAATATATTTAAAGCCGCTTTTAGCCTTCATTTAATCAATTATAAATTGTCCAAACCAATTGTTCCTTTTTTATTTAAGTAAATGGAATTCACTGAACGAAAACATTGACGTCCCGTTACTCTTCTGTTTTAATTAAAGTGGAGAATGTGATTAAATTGATTTGATTGGAATTTTATCTAAACAGTTTGTTAGACGGTATGCATGTGTAATTATTTTTAGGTTGTGATTAAGTTTCTATAAAATAAAGTAAATTACTATTTCGTTATTACTAAATTCGTATTTTAAACATCAAGATTAATTTGTCGATATGTTGAATCAGTTTGGCGAAT
>JAGFPH010012882.1:2531-28404 GCA_018207615.1 Philaenus spumarius | reverse complement strand
CAGAACGCATAGTAGGAGATGAAAGGACCGACGGAGTACATGGCTAGGTAGCCGACGGATCGGAAGACCAGAGGAGAAGCGTTCAGCATACCTCGAACACTGTCCTGGAATACAAGACAAACCTCACTCACAGTATTTAGTAATATTCTACAAAACATTGTTGAGTCTTGCCGTTCATGGTTTCATCAGAGACAAGGCAGCTTATCACAGACTAAGGAAAATGTAGAAAACAGAGAACAGTTACAGGCCGTGAGGTGAGTGATGAAACTCTCGATGCGCGTTGGAGGGGAGGTAGAAGAGGGGAGGCATAAACCAATTAAGGTGGTTGTTCCCCTAGCAGCTGTTCCGCGCATGCGCAAACCTTCTCTAACTGACAAACAAAATTATAGGGAAAGGGTGTGGGCTGGGGCGGGAAGCAGAAGAAGCAAGTTCGACGTAAATTCCACCTGATCTTTTAGTACTAGGTTGCAGTCTTTACAAAATAATTCGACACGCAGTTGAACCGCTAACGTGAGTTGAGCGAACTACAAAAATTAATTTGATATGTTTTAGGGTTTCAACCAACTCTTGGGAAATTGGTCTACTCACGAGGGAGCTGAATAGCTGCCTACGTATACGATACTAAGAGAATTTGTTTGCACACTCGCAGCGGAAAACTCGGGTTATGCACTGCTTCGCTTCGCTCGCAGCGTACAAATTCGGCCATCGGCCTCGGATCAGATGTTCACGAGTATTCGAACACGGTAAATTTATAGTATTTTACGTTTTGATCGATTTTGAACCAAGCAAGCTAGAAGGTCGTGTAAAAAACTAAATGTGCAAAATAATGTCATACTTTATTTTTTAAGATAAAACCCTAAAAAAAAGTACTTTCTATTGTTGGATTTTATTTGCTAACGAATTTGTCCGAGCAACTTCGACAACCAACGTGTGTACCGAATTTGGGCCAAATACATAATATACAGTATATTTTAACGAAACCCAAAACATGTTCTGTGGACCATGATCAGTGCTCATTTTCTACTCCCGACCTTAGGTCTCACCGTAAGGGTCATTGCAATAGCTCATCTTTCCCATGGGAATTCGCTAATGACAACATTCTTTCTATTCTTCTGTTGTTGGGTTTTCCATAGAGGGAGGAGGACATTTTATTGTTTAATATAACTTCATATAGTTAAATTATTGTTAATAGAACGCTTAGTAGTAAAATTAATTTAGTAGTTTTGTTTTATTTTTGGGAGGGTGTATTGTAACTTTAGAAATTAAAACGGTTAAAGATAAATAATTGCATTTGTTTACATTCTCGATCGTATAGTAGTGCCTCAACAGCTCATGCTTGAACTTGTAAATAAAATAAGAATATGTAAAATAAAAACGGTGCGTAACATTTCAACAATAATCTAGTGCTAAACCACTTCTGCGTAACACTGAATTTTAAATAATTCTCTTAAAAGAAAAATACCTGGCTATAATTAATTATCAATATACATTTCCTATTCCTTTCCTTGAAAAAGCAAGGATCGCATCCCCTCCCGTCCTCGGGAATGGGCGCTCTTTTATGTATACTAGTGGCTTGTAAGGGCAATAGTCCCTATTTATAGGCTATAATATTCTAGTAATTTATTGAATAAATTATTAATTTGCTCTTCTTGCATTAATATTTCGCCAAATATATCGTCTGTTGTTCTCATTTCGAGGAGCAATACCTCTTCGTGATAGCCTACCTCTGCGTGATGGTCTTCCAGCGTTATTTATTACAGTAAAAAATAGCAAGTACATTAGAAATAGTCTTATAATGTGTTTAATCATATAGCTTAAGCTTTGAGTTTCTCACTTTGAAACAAAAACACAGCTACAATAACAAAACACATCACAAAACCGCACATTCAGGTGTTGTGATAGCTGAATTTTCCAATGTAGTGCGTTGGTCGAGGAGGCCAGCAAGTTCACAGACGGACGGATAGGCCATTTAGGCTACGGCTACGCTAGGCGACCTGGTCGCGGGTAGGTGCCACACTTAGCGACAGTCGCGGTAACACAATTGTAAAAGATGACTTCTTTGAATGAGGATATGATTGCTAGTGATTGCCAAATATCTTCTGAATAATTTGCATGTGTTCCTGCTTCAATTGTCTTATTAAAAATGCTTTAACAAAATAAAAGAGTACATTATTTATGTTGAATAAAAACCTAGCATACGCTTTTAGTCTTAGCTCTAGCTTTCGTTAATAAGTCAAAGCTTTTAGTCTTAGCTCTAGCTTTCGTTAATAAGTCAAAGCTTTTAGTCTTAGCACTAAGTACTAAATATTTGTTTAATATTTTTTTAATTGCTTAAATCAAATTAAATTTTATTAAATAATGAATACTAATTAACTCATACACCGCCCTTTGCTTATACGAGCCCGTCACCTATCAAATACGCCACCGTAAACTTTAATCGTAACTTTTTATAGGCCTAATCATTAAAACCGTTTAAAACTTTGTATAGGAACTCCATTTTGTACAGTTATTTTTTATACAAATATTGTTTATACATTTTATTAAAATCACTTGAATATTTTAAAAGAAATTCAGTTTTTACGGAAGACATGTACCGTACACTTTCAGATATTGAAAACGCGTGTTCGGTAAAAGTAAAACCCCATTTTCTCTAAAAATATTTACCAGATTTCAATAAAATTAATACTACATATAAACAATATATGTATAAACATACTATACAAAAACAAAGTTCCTGTGCCAATTTTTAGACCGTTTAACGACTAGGCCTATAAAAATATACGAATAATATTTACGGTAAAACGTGTTTGACTGCCTCCAACGCGCCTGTGAGCTGTTGTGAAAATTTGGTGAGTTATCGTGCGCGCGCTCACAAAAAAACCTGTAAAAAAATTACCTTACAGACATTTTAAAATTATTGAAAAACGTTTTTTCATGATTTCTTAATCTTCAGTGACAGCACTAAAGCACCTAAAATAGGCCTTTGAGCGTTTAATGAATGAACCCACTTGATTCTATTTCTCCTTTTTTACTTTGCGAATTTAATAAAAGTATAAAATTGTGTAATAATATTGCGTAGTAATAATAACTTTCCTTCTTTATTCTTCTCTTCATTTGTCAAAAGGCATGGTTCTGAAAACACTGAACTAGCATCAAAGCGCACATAAAGCAGGTGGAGCAGAGAAGGGTGGGGGAGCACATGTCGCCAAGCGTGGCCGGCTCTATAAGATAACATGGGGAGCGTATTTGTCGCCGCGACTAAAATACGCTGCCGGTCGCGTTCTATTTGCTGTCGCTGGTCGCGGGTCGCCTAGCGTGGCCGTATCTCTATCATTCAATGCATTCCACTTCCAGGTCGCAGCGACCCGGTCACCTAGCTTGGTCGTAGCCTTAGGAACAGGGAGACAAACGGTCACAACGGATCTCTGCATATTGGCAGTGGTCAAACGCTGGACAACGATACGTTATTAAGGACACGAGGGCGTTCGGAAGACTTTGCGCGGAGTCGTCAGGGGCTTCTGAGAGCTGACAATTAAGGTGAGCAAGCAGAGTACAATAATATTTGTACGGTCACATTGTTGTCTTAACCAGGCCAGGGTAACCATTGGGGGTATAGGCCAGGGTTTATGAATGAGGACTTAAGAATCAACAATCAGTAAAGGTGTGTCAAGATAAGATAGATCTTATAGTAAATGGTTCTAAGCAAGTTAAGTTTTATTACCACTGAACCACATGGTGTATTGATCATTATATTGTAACATAACCCGTCTAACCTAAATTTGTACGCAAACAGTATGAAGAACAATATATTTGAAATTTACCTCAGATATCTCCGCAACGTATATAGGTAGCGATGTGACCGACATGCCCACCGCCATCCCTCCGAAGAACTTCCCCGCGTACAGATAGTTGGCACTGAAGGGGATGAAAAGCAGTACACACTGGAGCGTGAACAAGGCGATCATAACTGTGATGGTCTTCTTCCGTCCGATGTTCGAAATAAGAAGTCCACTGACGAGAGGGCCGAACACTTGACCCAGCGCCATGATGTGGACCAGGATGGAAGCCTGATCCTGCGTGATTAGTAACGGTGCTCCGGGATTGGTGAGCTCCGGCAGAGCGGGTGACGTCCAGGTCATGCTCTCTCCGGAAAGGAAGTAGATTAGGTTTACTGGAAACAAAAGCAATGTTAGTTTTTATTAGTATAGGATTTCCTGTTGGATACATGTGGGTATGGGTCAACGTGTGGTATTCAAACTAAGCCAAAACTAGAAAAGGTAATGAAAAATAAACTTCAGGAAAACTATAATTTTGTTTTCGCCTTAAAAGTGTAATAACAGTTCTGCTCAGAAAGCAGACTTGACAGAAAACATTTTACTAAAGGCTCGGTAGGAGGGAACAAATATTTACGAGCTCTTCAAGTGGCAGAGCTGTACACTACTAGCATTGAGTTTGTATGCGTTTCATTCTTCCGCTAGCAAGTATACGGCAGCTTCATAAAGGCGGAAATTGTAGCCCGTTTAAAGTTTAGTTGATAACATGGGCCTTATGGAGGCTGATTTCATCCACCATGGAACTTGCTAGGGAGATAGATGTGGGATGCAAACATTAAGGGTCTACTCCAGTAAACGAAAAGGCAACCGGCGACGCCAGCGCTTCTCTCTATAGCCGTATCTATAGAAACAGTGCAATTTCTTACAGCTGAGCGCTTTGACATTGCCTCATTTCAGTGCTGAAAAAAAACTAAATATTCTGTATAAAATTGCGGATCCGGCTTGCGAGTCACTTTTAACAATACATTTTTTATTATGTAAGGACAAAAGTTCAAACTTGGTACTTAAAAAATGTCAATTAAGTGACAAATAAACGGAATTTTAAAATGTGAAACGCAAAACGGTTGCGTATTGTGACTGTGGTTACAATGAGACATTGCAAACAATTTTATGATAAAAACAAACAAAATAACGTAAATCATTTTAAATTTAACATTGCCCTTACAGGATAAAAATACAAGATGGCCGCCAGTAGTGCAGACTCTTAAGCGGTACTGTAAGTTAGAGATCCTACGTCCTCAGTAGATAAAAGTACTCAAATGGTGTGCACAGCGTTGGTATTATTTGTGTTATTGTGCGCGTGTATCTGTGTTTTGTTGTACAGTAATTTATTTATTTTAATGTAATAACGGCCTCAACAGAGAGACAGTCTGAAGATGGAACGAGTTCCGAAACGCGTAAAGTAAAAAAGACACACAAAAGGGCATAATTATCATTTTTATCGTCAGTGCCTCAGGCACAAACACAACGAGTTATAAATTCCGAGATTTGCCTAAAACTTAACGGAGGACATAAAAACATCGGTATGTTTAAAACTATACTTTTCAGCGTCTTTTACTTTGTATCGATATATAATATAAAAGCCAAATCCACTGGCTCACTGATCACGAATTCTCAAAAACTACTGAACAGATTGTAACGAAATTTGGTATGTAGCTTTCTTTAGGGAAATATGTGCTCACTAAGAAAGGTTTTCAAAAAGGCGAAATTTAAGGGAGGGGGGTTTTGGGGGATCAACAAAACTACCGAACGGATTGGTATGCACTTTGGTATGTAGCTTCCTCTAGGGTCATAGGTGCTCTCTAAGAAAGGTTTTTAAAAAATTCGAAATTTTAGTGGAGGTTTGGGGAGGTCAAAGTTACTAAATGACGATTTCTCTAAAACTACTGAACGGATTGGAATGAAATTTGGTATGTAGCTTCCTCTAGGGCCGCCCTAAGTGCTCACTAAGAAAGGTTTTGAAAACGTTCGAAATTTTAGGGGGGTTTGGGGCAGTCATAGTTACTAAAAATCCCCATAAAGAAATACATAGTGTGTTATATTTATTGATAGATTTTTCGACATTTTAGGAGGTTTGGGGAGGTAAAGGTTACTAAAAAAAAAACACCAAACGGATTGGAATGAAATTTGGTATGTAGCTTCCTCTAGGGTCATAGGTGCTCTCTAAGAAAGGTTTAAAAAAAATCGAAATTGTAGGGGGTTTTGGGGGTCAAAGTTACTAAATCACGATTTCTCCAAAACCACCGAACGGATTGGAATGAAATTTGGTATGTAGCTTCCTCTAGGACCCTAGGTGCTCGGTAAGAAAGCTTTTCAAAAAATTCGAAATTTTAGGGGGTTTTGGGGTCAAAGTACTAAAAATCCCCATAAGAAATACATAGTGTAATATATTTATTGATATCATATATTTTTTGTTAATATACATTTAACTTTGATCTGTCTATCCGTGCAAAGCCGGATCGGGCGAGCTAGTATTTGTTTAAAATTAAAACTATTACAAGTTCAGTACTGTTTGCTTTTACGTATATTGTATTTGCTTTATGTTGAATGCGGTCGAAGTGTGATATCTATAAAAAATCGTTTTGTTCGATGTTCAATAGTTCCAAAGTATAAAATTAGCCTTGTTTTAACACTTGAGGTTTTACCTAAAATTACTGTGAAGTATAGGTTCTTGCGGCTCCTGCCCGGGATTTCCGTCTCGCTGGGTCCAGTCTCAGCTTCCACTTCCGACACTGTCATGGTGTTCATTCTGTAAACAAAACAGACTTATTATTTACAGCAGTCATTCTATACACCGATGGAAAGGGAGACCGTTAGAAGCGATAATACGATTGTATTAAACGATATTGTTAATGATATTAATTGATATTGTTAAACAATATTTAACAACGATTTCACCATTCAAATTTAAATAAACAAATGTTTACATTACCAACTAAACGAAACAATATACTATGTAACACCAGATCTTTGCCTTATGTACAGTAAGGATTTTTTTTGGTTTTTACCTAGGATAAGTAAACAGTTTCTGAAGAATAATTTACCGATTGTAAATTTTTTCCAAATTGGTTGCAAATAAACGTCTTTTGGTTTACTGTAGGAATAACCAAAAATGATGTTAAACCATTAAACTCCATGAAAAACCATAGGCAGATTAATTAGATACTCCTCAGAAATAATAATTTTAAAAAATACTATTTAAAAACAACAGATTTTATCTAGGCCTACATAACTATGCAGACGGGGATTTTTAACTCGGTAAATGTGTACAATTATAAGGATTATAAAACTGTAACTTATTTGTTAAAATGTTTTATTTATATACGTTATTATATATTTAAAGAAGATAAAAATAATATCTTTTAATAGCTTTTTATTTCATATCGATAGATCAAAAGATTTAGAAGTTATTAATATTATAGTGAAGAAATTAATAATGGAATAATAATAATAATAATAATAATAACAATGCTTTATTTGTAATTCGAAATGTACAAAAAAAGTATACATGCCTGCATTAAATGGCACTGGTTTTTTATAACCGTCTGCCAGGTTGGTAACATCTCACATTATTCTTATGTCTACTACATTTTTAAGATAAAGACATACAACAACATAAATAATATAAACAAATGATTGAGGGGGAGAAACAAAGACATGAAAACAAATACACATATAAATACATAACGTTAATAATTAAATTCGCGGATTAATTCCCATCTATATTGCCAAGCCTGTTGCACGTAAAGAGCAAGATACTTCCAATTTCCCCGTTTAGCTGGTTAAGTAACTCCTCCCAACTCAACTCTAATTTCCCAAAATACCGTTTCCTAATTGTTCCCAAGATCGGACAAATCGCTAAAAAATGGAAACTGTCTTCTTTAGCTTTCAAATTACAGAGCGAACAGTTGTGATTTATCCCCTCCACCCAAGGCCTGCCGTTCAAATACAGCAGTTCTGCTCTACATTTAATTACATTACGTACTATCCAAACATCATTATCTAGATAAGAGTTGTTATTTATATTTAAAGATTTGTAAATAGTATGAGACGTAGACCTAGCACGAGCCTGAATATTTTCTTGTTTATGTCGAAGTCTTATCGCTTCCACTAATCCAAACATTTGACATTTCCATTCTTTTGTCCCATTGAGACCCTGGGTAAAAGATACAGAGTACGTATTCGCCATTATGTTCCATTCTTTATACCAAAACAAATTGGCGTTTATTATTTCCCTAGCAAACAAATTAGGCAGCCTATCGCAAGGCAACTTTAATACTTTTAAAATATACTTTATATGCAGGCTCAAAGTAAAACAAAACAACCTATCCAAATTGAACTCCAAATACAAAACATAATTGGGTGTATTTTCGGGCAACTGAAAAAGACGTTTGACAAAGAACTTTAAAAGCTGCTCCACGCGTTCATATTGTCTATAGCCCCATACTTGAGCTGCGTAACAAATGATCGCTCTCTGTACCGCGTTAAAGCACGACCATTTCGCTTTCAAAGGAATACGTTTGTTCACCATTAAGCTACTCCACGTTCCGCAAACTGTCGCTTTAGCAGCCGTCAATTTCCGGGAGAGATGCGTCTGCAAAGAGAGTGTTGGAGTCAAAGTTACTCCTAAATACTTATAATTATTGACGCATTCAATTTCACATCCTTTATAAAACCATTTATCCTTCACCCCCAACCTACCTCCTTTTCTGAAGACCATTATTTTCGACTTATTTAAATTAACATTTAAGTTCCACGTTTCGCAATATACCTGCAAATTATCAATCATCTGTTGTAAGGTTACCGATGTAGGAGCCACCAACACAATGTCGTCGGCATACATTAAAACTCGTACGCGACGTTCCCCAAAAACACAACCACCTCCCAAAATTTCCTCAATATCATTTATAAAAAGTGAAAACAATAACGGACTAAGTAGACATCCCTGCCTTAAACCCTTTTAATAATGGAATATGTTTACATGTTATACGAAGATGTACGAATTTTTCCGAAGTTAAACGTATAGGTACCTCTTCTTTAAGTTTATATAAACGAATATATTGATGACTAGGGGAAACCCCTGCGAGCTCCGCACGCCAACCCCGTTGGAAACTTCCATACACATAATCATGTTATGTTTTCTTTATAATAAAGGTGTTGGATTAATAACCCCAAATCTGAGATGGTAGCCTAAATAATGTTAAATGTTCAAATCAAATTATTTCGTATATTTTATAACAGCAATTATAACAAAGGTTAAAAGAACCAGCAAGGCTCAGGTCTAAAATAAAAACCTAACCTAAAAGTTAGAAAAACAAATAATTGCTTCAAATTTTGATTTCAGGTATTAATGGAAAATATTAGAACAAACAGCTGTTATCTGTTCAATTGGTTGCTATGGTAATGAATGTAAATACATGTGTTGGTTTATCAATCTAGGCCTAATCTAAGAACTTTTCCGACTAAATTTACAAATATTGAAATAAAAAATGTTTTTATCGAAATTAATTAATTATACCTACCTACTCTATGTTACTCAGGGATAGTGTAGCTTTTTATTAGTAAGTCTTTTTTTCAATCGGTTCAGTAGTTCCAGAGATAACCCCCTACTTACAAACAAACAAAAAACCAACTTTACCTTTTTATAATATTAGTATAGACTAGGAGAAATCCCTGCGTGCTCCGCACGCCAATCCTGTTGGAACTTTCTATGCACATAATCATGTTATGTTTTTTTTTTTTTATAACAAAAGTGTAGGATTACTAAAAACCCCAAAGCTAAGATGGTAAATAATGTTAAATTTTCAAATTATTTCGTATATTTTATGACAGCAGTTATAATAATGGTTAAAAGAACCAGAAGGCTTAGGTTTAGTTAGAAATACAAATAATTCTTTCAAATTTAGAAATCAGAGAGCTATTAATGGAAATATTAGAGCAAACAGCTGTTTTATCTGTTATATCATTCAATTGGTTGCTATGTTAATGAATGTCCAAGCATGTTCAAGAAATATATGTTGGTTCATCAGTCTAGGCCTAACCTAAAATGTTTTCCGACTAAATTTACAAATATTGAAATACAAATGTTTTTATCAAAATGTATTCTAGCCTATGTTGTTCAGGATAATGTAGCTTTTTGTTTAAAAAAATGTTTCAATCGGTTTAGTAGTTCCAGATATACAAACACACAAATTTTACCTCTTTATAATTATAATTAGTATAGATTACGCTTACGGTTTCTCAAGGAGTACCAAGACACAGATCCATCTTGCGATGCACCGCACCATACACTATGACCGACTATGACGGTGCAGAGCGCCAGGAACTGTTGTTTTTACCTTGTCAAATCGCTGATACAGAACGGAACGTCGCTTGGACAGGGTAATTGCATGTAGAAGCATACAGCCGGGATCTTCAAGGCGACGATTGGTTTAGTTTAGGCTATACGGATAATTAGTTGCGCAACCCGAATCCTTCGCTTCAACAATGAAAGCACTACTGATTAAATGTATCATGCTGAAGAAAGGACGCAATGACAACCTAGTTAGCGAAGTTCCATAGGAAAAATGAGCTATTGCAGTGGCCCTTATGGTAAGACCCAAGGTTGGGAGTAGCAAATGAGCACCGATCATGGTTCCCAGAACACGTTTTGGGGTGTCTTTAAAAATCACATATATACATGTATAAATACATATATGTATATATTTGTTCGCATTCTAACGGCCGCATTTTAAGTCCGATTTGGTTCAAATTTGGTACACATGTTGGTTGTCTACGTCGCTCGGACAAGTTCATTAGCCAAAAAAATCCAACAATCGGAAGCACGTTTTTTAACAGGAAGTAACTATTTCTTGAGCTTTTTCCAACGAGAATGAATTTGTTTTTGAGTTTTTTCTACAAATTTAAATGTAGGATGTTATTTTGCACATTTTTATTTTTTACGTGACCTTATAGCTCGCTTGGTTCCCCGAAAATCGATCAAAACGTAAAATACCATAGAAGTAACCGGTTCAAAGCCATGTGGTGGATTCTGCCGTGGGGTTGGCGCAATGTTTTGTGTGTTGAAGATACCCCCGATATGCGGAATGGCGTGCGAAGCACGCAATGCTTTGTGTATTGAAGATACTCCCAATATTCGAAATGACGTGCGAACCATTTTGCAGCTATTCAGCACCGTCGTGAATAGACCTATTTCCCAAATTGTTGGTTGAAAGCCTAAAACATAGGCCTGTAAACTTAATTTTTGAAATTTGCTCAACTCACGTCAGCGGTTCAGCTGCGTGGTCGAATTATTTCAATTTGAAGATTTTAATCCCAAGGCAGTATCGGGCCGCATGATATGAATCGGTGCCCATCCATATAAGAATGGCGACTTAGTCTATACTAATATTATAAAGAGGTAACCATTATTTGTTTGTATGTAGGGGGTAATCTCTGGAACTATTGAACCGATTGAAAAAATAGTTTTACTAATAAAAAGTTACACTATCCCTTAGTAACATAGGCTGGATTTCATTTAGATAAAAAACATTTTTTATTTCAATATATTTTGTAAATTTAGTCGGGGAAAATATTAGTTAGGCCTAGACTGGTGAACCAACACATGTATTTACATTTATTACCATAACAACAAATTGAATAAAATAACAGATATAATATCTGTTTGCTCCAATATTTATATTAACAGCTGATTTCAAACTTTGAAGCAATTATTTTTATTTCTAAATTTTAGGTTAAGTTTTTATTGAAGTGAAGACCTGAGCCTTGATGGTTCTTTCAACCTTTATTATAAGTACGGTTATAAAATATACGAAATAATTTGATTTAAACATTTAACATTATTTACCATCTTAGTTTTCGGGTTATTATTAATCCTACACCTTTATTATAAGGAAAACATAACATGATTAAATGTATAGAAGGATCCAACACTAAGATGGTAAATAATGTTAAATGTTGAAATCAAATTATTTCGTATATTTTATAACAGCAGTTATAATAAAGATTAATAGAACAAGGTCTACACTTAATCAAAAACCTAACCAAAAAGTTAGAAATACAAATAATTGTTGCATATTTTGAAATCAGCTGTTAAAATTGGTCTCTCACTATCATCAATAAATAGGCATACTATTAAATTATAATATCCCTTATTTATTTTTAATTAGGATGTAACATAGTTTTTTCTTATATTTAAATTCCATAACGCAAGTTTTTATTGGTTTGTGTGTGTTGAAACATGTGTTGGTTCAGTCTAGGCCTAACGCAAAATATTATTTTGTACTAAGCTGGACATCCGAATCAACTGTTTTATCTGTTGTTTTATTCGATTGGTTGCAATGGTAATCTAGGCCTAACCTAAAATTATGTTCAATTTATTTTACCTGCCTTAACGGCAACACACACACGTAATTTTTGTTTTTGTGCACAACTTTGAATGATATAAGTTTCGTCTTTCAACTGTCGTTATTTAGTTTTTCAAAATGTTGCTTATTTATTGGTATTACAGATGTTAGACGGTGTGGGTTTAACGTCCACTTGATCCCGTGAATTTGTTCCGACTAAATTTACAAGTATTGAAATAAAAAATGTTTTTATCGGAATGAATTCCAGCCTATGTTACTCAGGGATAGTGTTGCGTTTTATTAGTAAAACTATTTTTTCAATTGGTTCAGTAGTTCCAGAGATTACCCCCTACATACAAACAGAATTTTACCTCTTTATAGGAAACAGCTGACCACTGTTATTATTACAGTCAATAAACGTATGTAATTGCGCTTACATTTTTGATAAATATCGAGTATATTTTTTGTTGTTTTTATGTTCATTAGATGCTGTAGTTTTTCAAAAAGTATATAAACACACTCTTGGATTCGAATGTAATGTTGTGACAAAATTAAAAACATGTAATGTTGTGTTTGCAATATTAAAAACATTTTTTTTCAAAATTTTGTCTGGATAAAAGAGGTTTTAGTGTATTCCATCACTAGAATAAAAAGTGAAGCTTTACGGTACGTGATCAAGTTTAAGAATCGAAAAGCCACTTGTAGTCCTGGTGATGATCTATATTTTTCGTCATACTGCAAATAATATAAAGAGAACTATTTTTAAAAAAATACTTAAATGTTATAACCTATTTACCTTCAAAAGTTAGCTTCCATTTTGTTCCTGCTATTCTAAACAAACAGCTGTTGCACAAGTTTAAAGATATAACATCTGTTTATGTCAGCTATACAGTAACTAACTCTAACCTCTAATGATTGCCAGATCGAATACAATGAATACTTAACTTTTAAGTACACTTTGTCGAATACTTGCGACTATCGATTGCCATAAAATTTCACTAATCAGTCACTAAAATTCTTATATTCTTCCTCGTACAGTTTTCGAGATTTAGTTGGTAATAAGCAAGGCCGTAGTCAGGGGGGGGGAAATTGTTTTATTGGTCACCCCTCCCCCCGAAATTTAGCAGTAGAAATTAATACTAGGTTTAAAAAGTCCAAGTTAAATTATAAAATAGACAACACAACAGAGGACCCAACAACATATTTTACATCATTGTGCATTGCATGCATACTGATATTTAGATTTGCTTGATTAAACCACAACGTACAATACACATGGATGCAGTAGGTTACAGCCTTACGCTCTTGTGAGCTTGATCTGATCTACATCCTTACATCCTACAATATTTTACATGGGTAACTATATCAAAACTTTAAAAATAAGCAAGGAAATTGGTGTTTAACACGTTCACTGCTACGCAAATTTCGTATTTCCTACGCTAGGAGCTGACCTTTCGTTTTTTATATTTATAACCCAAATGCGTAGAAATGTCTTTATTTTTTTATTTTTGAACCTTTCTACGTACTAATCACTAATATTTTAAAGCGGACGCACGTGTGCGTCCTCAGTACATAGGCTTAAAATTGGCGTGCAAAGCACGCAATGCTCTGTGTATTGAAAATACTACCAATACGGGGGTTGGCGTGCGAAGCACGCAATGCACTGTGCGTCGGCCGCTCCCCCCTCGAAAAGTTTTCCCGGCTACGGCCTTGGTAATAAGTCTTGTATTTGTTGTGCTTTTTGAAATACATCTTTACTTTCCACGTCACTTGTATTTTCCGAACTAAAATAAAATTAAAAGTGCAACAACTAAAATCGATTGTAACAGCTGTTTTATCCGTTATTTTCAGTAGAATGTATCAATTGTTTTTATCGCTTGTTATATAGTTCGTTCAGTTAACAGTTATAGAAATGAAAAGTAACAGCTGATGTCCTCGACCCGAGTTGACCGTTTTTTGGTTAGCATCTCAATCCATGTATTGAAATAGTTGTTTTTGAAGCAGCATTATGACGAAAAATATGTTTAATACAATGAAGTTCTCTCCGCTTGTAAAAATGAGAATCGTCAAATTTGACAATAACATTGTGGTAGAGCAAGGCAATAGCCAGGAAAACTAAGAGGGGGGGGGGGTCAGATCAGGACCGGGGATTTGTATTTATACCCTTTTAACACGTTCACTGCTAAGGACGCACATGTCGTGTGCTTGACACTGAACACTATGAGAAGCGGCCGATGCACAGTGCATTGCACGCCAACCCCCCTATTGGGAGAATTTTCAATACACAGAGCTTTCCGTGCTTCGTACGCCAAACCCCGTAGTGGGAGTATTTTCAATACGCAATGCATTGCGTGCTTCACACGCCAACCCCCGTATTGAGAGATTTTTCAATACACAGAGCATTGCGTGGTTTGTTAGAGTAAAGTATTTTTGTTGAACCTTCATGGTTTTCTTATTTAATAGATCAGATAAAGCTCACAAGAGAGTAAGGCTGTAACCTACTGTATCCATGTGTATTGTACGTTGTAGTTTAATCAAGCAAATCTAAATATCAGTATACATGCAATGCACAATGATGTAAAATATGTTGCTGGATCCTCTGTTGTGATGTCTATTTTATAATTTAATTTTCACTTTTTAAACCTAGTATTCATTTTTACAACTTTTTTTCGGGTTTGGGGGGGGGGGGGGGTTGACCCCTAACCCCCTCCTTGGCTACGGCCTTGTGATAGAGTATTGCTTTTATTTAAATCAAAAATTTATTTGATTTATTGCACAAAAAAACATTTCTTACAGAAATAGGCGCATTGTCATTCTTAAAATATAAAACAAATTTCACATTAAAATTATTAAAAACTACTCTTTTTTTAAAGTGGACATGCAAAATATTCATCTACATTATAATAAGCTTTGTTTACAATCTCTGTTCTTATTTCACCCTTAAACTGCATTTCATTTAAATATTTGTACCTATTTGGTAATACATTGTACAATTTTAGACCCATGTAATGTGGGGTATTTTCAAACAATTTCAAACGATGGGATGGAAATCTGTAATTTTCTTTGTTTCTGGTGCAGTAATTATGTTTAAAGCAATTTTCATCCAACATTTTTCTGTTTGAGTGGACCCAGACTAAAACTTCATATATATACAGTCCAGATAAAGTAAACATTTTTAAATTTTTAAAAACTGGCCTACAACTAGTTCTTTGACGCAGATTAGTCATCGTCCGTAAAATTTTTTTTTGGAGCAAAAAAACCTTGTCAACACCCACTGCATTTCCCCACATGACTATGCCATACCTCAACACGGATTCTACATATGCATGATAAACCGTCTTACAGGTCAACGTTGGAACACACCTTTTTAAAATATAGAAAGCATAGGTTATTTGTCTAAGTTTGCCCTTCAGATAATCAAGATGAGTCTTCCAATTTAGACAATCATCTATATACACTCCTAGAAATTTGTGAGATTTTACACTATTTGGAATATTATCATTTTTTGTAAAATTCTCTTTTGTCTTAAATTCAATTATGTTTGTTTTTTCAAGATTTAGCAAAAGTCCATTTTCACCAAACCACAATTTAATTTCGTTTAGAGACCGAATCACTGTACCAGATAAATTTTTAATGCAGTTTTCTTTAATTACTGCAGTTGTATCATCTGCAAATAATATCAATTTCAAATTTGTATTATAAGAAATATCATTTATATAAATGAGGAATAATAAAGGGCCTAGTATGGATCCCTGTGGTACACCATATGACACTGAATTCCAATCAGATATGAATCTTTCATTTTTCCTGTAGACAGCTGTTCTCTGCACACGGTTCTGCAAATACGACTTAATCAACAACAAACATCTACCTTTAATTCCATATCCCTGCAATTTCCCCAACAGAATAGAATAATCAACACAATCAAAAGCCTTAGATAGATCACAGAAAACACCAGCTGTACTCTGTGACCCATCCAAGGCCGCTGCAACTTCATTTACAAAGTGAATAAGGGCATCCCCAGTACTCAATCCTCTTCTAAACCCAAATTGGGAAGGACATATTAATTTTTTATCATTTATATGATTGTAGAGCCTAGAATTTAGAACTTTTTCAAAAACCTTTGAGAAATTTGGTAAAACTGATATTGGGCGGTAATTACTTATTGATCCTTTATCACCTTTCTTGTAAACAGGAGTAATCTCAGCAAACTTCAGACTATCAGGGAAAATCCCCATTTCTAAACTTTGGTTAATTATGTCAGTCAGTGGACCAGATATTAACTTTGCAGACGCTTTTAGAATTGAAATTGGTATTTCATCCCATCTAACAGCTTTTTTATTTTTTAATGAATTAATTGTCTTACAGATTTCCATCTCATTTACAGGCTCAAAAGTGAAAATGGAATTTACAAATCTATCCTTACAACCATTTTTCAGGTTATTGCCACCGACCTTAGGCAGACTCAAATTTGAAGCAATGTTTGCAAAATAATTATTAAATCTGTTTGCTACTATTTTGGAGCTTTCACTGATTAATGGATTGGTTAAGTTACAATCCTCAATTGTATTTCTACTTAGCTTACATCGAGTTTGACCAATTTCGTTTTTAACAATGCTCCAAGAAGCCCTACATTTGTCTTTAGACTCTTCAATGAATTTACAATTTGCAATTTATTTAGCTCTTTTTACTACGTTATTAAAAATTTTCTTGTACTTTCTTACATATTGTAAAAAATGTAGGTCTTTATTTAATTTAGCTGCATGATGAAGGTACCGTTTTCTTTTGCTGGAAATCTTAATACCAGCTGTTAACCAATTTAATTTTATGTTAACTTTAATGTTTCCTAAGCTTTTGGTTGTTGCTTTTAAAGGGAAACTTTGATTAAAGACAAGTAAAAAATGTCTTAGAAAGCTATTATAATTTATATTAACATCAAATGAACTATCAAAATGAAAATCAAAACTAGATGTCATGGCACACACAAATTCCTTTATATTTGCCTCATTAAAAATTCTTTTTCTAGTAGCAACACCAGGGGTATTTGACAAAACTTTGCCCTTAACTGGTAAATCGACAAGTAGTGCCTGGTGATCCGACAAGCCAAGCTCCAAGCTTCTTTTAACACTAACATAATAGTTTCTGCTAGTTGCAATATTGTCGATGCATGTTTTTGCTCTCATACTTATTCGGGTAGGTTCATTGAAATTTAGACTAAAACCATTGCACGCCATAATCTCGTTTAATTTGGAAGAGAAATAAGTATTCCTTGAAATATCAATATTAAAATCAGCATTAATAATTATAAATTTACCCTTACGTTCCTTTTTTAGGAGTGTCATTAATTGTTCCAATTTATCCAAGAATAAATTAGTAATATTATAAACAGGGATTGTATAAACAGAAATGACTAGTAAATTTAAATCTAGTATTTCTGTAAAAGAACCTTCAAATATTAATTCCTCGTTCAACACAGATAAGTCATTTCTCTGTTTAAACTTATAAGATTCATGGACCAGAATGCATGATCCACCCCTTGTTTTCTTTTCCCTTATAAATGCATCGGCAACATTAAAACTTTTTATACACTTTAAGAGGTTTATAGAATCATTGGTCAACCAATGCTCACAAAAAGAAATTACCCTTAGCCCGTGCAAACTGCCATGTAAGAACATTTGGAGTTCTAAAATTTTATCAAAATTTATACCCTGAATATTATAATGTAAGAAAAATTCCAATTTATGATTTTTTACCCTTATTTGGCTACATATATCATTTAAGAACATCTCATTATTCTGTATAAAAAAGCTGCACTTTTGTAAACTTAAGTCATTTGTATTTTTAATTGCTGAGTAAAACTCATTGTCTTTTATTGCATTAAAAAACTATCTTGAACACATTTTGTCTGTTTATTTTTACTTAACCAATTCAGTATTGAAGATTGGTGCAAAACTCTACCCTTGGGAGCAGAACTACTTTTGTTAATCAGAGTTTTTGATTGTTTCATAGATTTTTGAAGAATTAACTGGGAGAGCCTTTTACAGAGCACCTCTTTACCTTGCAAATTTAGATGAAACCCTGAGTAACCAAAATTTTGATCTGAAAGCCTTTCATTAAGAAATGAAATCATTACAGATTTATGATTTCTATCCACAGATCTAGATATCTTTGAGTGGATAAAAGAATTTGCCCTATCTACCAATTTTCTCCTAGAGTACAGTTTTTTACTGCATGGAATAGTACAAATAATTATATTTGTTCTTTGTGAGCAAGGCAAAACCATGTTCAGACCCTGCTTAATGGTTTGACAATAGGGGCTGCCAAAATTTACATCATTTGACCCTGCCAAGATTACAATATAATCACTAAAATTAAAATTTACACATTTTTTTTCAATCTCTTCCGACACCCCAACAAATGCAGCACCTGGTTTAACATAACTTTGCACTTCATAGTCAGATGACAGACGGGTTTTTAAAAGCTCAGCCACACCTCTTCCCTGTGAATCAGCCAGTAACAACACTCTAGCTTTTGTCTGTTTTTTTAAATTTTCAAATGATTCCACTTCCTCAGAACAACTTCCTGTTTGAGTTGAAATCGGAACTGGTTGCATCCTTAACTGATCTAAATTTTGTTTAAGAGTCTTATCAGAGAGCACATCATCAGTTTGAGTATAAGCACTTTGAGGTTCTTTATCACCTGAAAATATAGCCTCCTCAGCAGACAATACATCATATCTATTCTGTGTAGCGATACTAGCAGCACTTATTTGTACTGGGAAGGTCTTCCTCCGATTATACACCATTTGAAAGTCATCCATTAATGGTTGTGACTGTGTTTCCAACTTAGTAATCTTTTCTTTAAGACACTGTATGGTTGTTTCCTTTTTAAGGCAATCATTCAGAATAGTCACAAACCTGCTGTGCAACTCATGGGTTTCACAAATTGAGTTACTTAGCTGTAAGGACAAATTATTGATAACACCCTCTAGATTCAACTTCTCTTTTTTTAGTGTATTATTTTCTTCCATGAGGGAACTTAAAGTATTCTTCTCTTCTTTCTGTGTGACTGACATAATACTGTTACTATGGCCATTTAGACATTTCTGACACCACCACTTTAAATCATTTCTTGCACACAAAATGTCATACTCTTCTTCCGTCATGTCAATGCAATTAACGTGAAACCATTTTTCACAAGGTCCTTCACAACCAACTCCCTTATCACAGTCATTTACTTTATTGGGACAAACACCACAATTATTGTCATCCATTTTACTTTCTCACTATACTATAGTATAGAGAAAGTATAGTGATCGCAAAAAAAATTGAAGTTGAGATTTTTGTGGAAATATCCGTTTTGGGACCCCCTGAGTCCAAAAAAGTGGTTTTTACAAAATGTCTGTCTGTATGTCTGTATGTCTGTATGTATACAAAGCTAGAGAGAAAACTATTCGATCGATTTCAACCAAATTTGCACCAGACATGTCCAGTACGCCTGTATAGATGCACGAAAAAGGGTTTTGAACAATTTTGAAAAACAACCCCCTTTTTGGCCAAAAAACCCCCAAAAAATCAGTTATTATTTTTTTATAAAAAAACGGCTCTAACGATTTTGATAAAATTTGGCTTATTTGTAGCCTTTAATGTACCCTAAAATAAGCAAAAAACCGCATCTTTCTAAAAATTCTCGTTTAGCTAATAATAATAATAATAACTGATTTT
The DNA here is from genome assembly GCA_018207615.1 of Philaenus spumarius. Classification (NCBI taxonomy): domain Eukaryota; kingdom Metazoa; phylum Arthropoda; class Insecta; order Hemiptera; family Aphrophoridae; genus Philaenus; species Philaenus spumarius. Next base: position 8,502 of record JAGFPH010012882.1, on the reverse strand, counting down.
TGGGGGTTTGTGGCCATAAAGGGGATTGTTTTTCAAAATTTTTCAAAACCTTTTTACGTACATCTATAAAGACCTAATTGACGTGCCAGTACGCCTGTATAGATGCACGAAAAAGGGTTTTGAAACATTTTGAAAAACAAACCCCTTTTTGGCCAAAAAACCCCCAAAAAATCAGTTATTATTTTTTTATTAAAAAACGGCTCTAACGATTTTGATAAAATTTGGCTTATTTGTAGCCTTTAATATGCCCTACCATATACAGAAACCTGCATCTTTCTAAAAATTCTCGTTTAGCTAATAATAATAATAACTGTTTTTGGGGTTTTTTGGCCATAAAGCGGGTTGTTTTTCAAAATTGTTTAAAACCCTTTTTCGTGCATCTATGAAGACTTAATTGACGTGTTTGGTGCAAATTTTTTCGAAATCGATCGAATAGTTTTCTCTCTAGATAATAATAATAATAATACTTATTAGTTAATCTCCAACTTTAATAAAAAAACTCTCCTACCCCACCCTACAAGTCACAGTAAACCTGTTTAGTAATTTAAATGTATTTGTGAGAAAGTATGTGCCAGTTCCTGGTACCGTTTATTTTTAGTTGTAATTAAAAAGAGTAATTTTTTTGTTTAATGCTATGATCATGAAATTTAAAAATGTGAATAAAACTTAGATAACTATATAATTTATATAACCAGAAAAATACTGAACAAAAACAATCAAGAAAATGAGTGCATTAAACCTTATTCTTCTGCATGAAACATATTATTTTTGATAGAAAGAAATGTCAAATTATTATTGTTGAACATCAATCAACAAAAGTCAATATAGTATTAAAGTAAACAAGGCACTCAAGTCAATATAGTATTACTAAAGCATACACAGCCTTATCTGGTCCTAAGTCAACATTGCATAATATGAATAATTTAATTGAAATTTGACTTGAAATTTACTTATTGTCTTTCTTGACAATCACCATTAAATAAACACATATAATAAAAACAAAACTCACTGTGTTATAGCACTTTTGAAACTGCACATTTATCTACAAATATCACTTAAAACAGTTAACTTTTGCATACTAAAATGTCATAAATTCACAGAGCTTGCTTTACATCAACCTCTACATGTAAAGTTACTCAAATGAATCAATTTACTCACGCTTACAAATTTACTTGCGTGAGTTTCTCTGAAAGAAATAAGCGTTTCAAAATGGCGGCTGTTCGAAAATGTAAAATCTAAATTACCCAAAAACCGTACATTTTAACAAAAAATGTCGAGACACAATCGGATGAAGGATAAAATCGTTAAGTTATGTGTAATAATTGGTTTGTTCAACCCGGCATCCTATACCAACACAGTAAACACAACAATATTGCAGGTACGCTGTTATTATATTTAGCGGTTTTATAAATATTTGACGTAAAAAAACTTTAAATGACCGTCATTTTTAAACTACACAAAAGAACGTTCTGTGTTTTTTTTTTTTACAAAGATAAAAAGTTACGCTACAGATATTTACACCAAATTTGAGGTCAATATCGTGTATACTTATAAAGACTTCAAGTGTTTAGTAAACAAAAACAAAATGTCAGATAATTCGAAAACTAAGCAATTCCGGACCTATGTTTATTGAAACTTGTTTTATTATTTTAACCAATATAAAAGCAATGTTAAGGGCTATCTAAAGAATACCTAAGAACCTTGGCAACACCCAAAATTACAATTTTTCAAATGGTCTAAAATGGTTATTTTGCGTTTTTCAGATCTAAAATAATTTATATCCCCGAAGCTAAAAATCTAATTTCATAATTAAAGCCCGAGAGACGCAGCCACCATCTTGAATTTCAACTCCCCCAAGAGCAATGTTAAATGTTTAAATGTTTTTTACTTAATTTGATCTTTGAGTTAACTCAAAATGAACGGTTGCGATGTTTTCTTATTAAATAATGCAAATATCAAATAAACGGTACCAGGATATTTAAATTATTAAACAGATTCACAGTGACTTGTAGGGTGGGGTAGAAGAGGTGATTTTTTATTAAAGCTGTTTTCCCATAAAAATACATAAAATAACGGAAAAACCAACTTTTCTCAAAAACGGCTCGAACGATTTTGTTAAAAATTTTATAGTTTGTAATACTTTAGGTCTCTAATAAACTATAAAATTTTAATCAAAATCGTTATTTTAAGGGGTTTTATGGGAAAATTACCCTTAAAAATAAAAAATTCACAAAAATGAAAAAAAACGCCTGGAGATACCGTGGATTAGTACCTCCATACCAAATTTCATCAAAATCGGACGACTGGTTTAGGATCTAGGTCTGATAACATCCACACAGACACACAGACATCACTCCGAAAACCACTTTTTTAGGTTCAGGGGGACCCAAAACGGGTATTTCCACCAAAAACTCAAACTCGAAAATTTTGACGAATACAATACTTTCTCCATATACTTTGGTATAGGGGGAGAAAGTAAAAAGTAAAAAGCTCACCCACATCGAAGAGTTGAATTACTTTTAAAGTAAAATAATTTTAATTAATTTGGATGATTTATGACGAAAGAATGCGCTTTATTGTGGAAGCATGTACGCGCCGAATTTGTGCTCCTACTGGACTGTTTAGCCTGCACTCTGGTGGTTATCACATCAACTTGTTGCTCGCGAAGGAATACTAGGAAAATAACATACACGTTAATTTTGAATGTGTAAGAGAAAGCTGTGTTTAATAACACATACTCCCATACATTGTCACGCATGCGCATTTCAGTGCGTTTACAGTCAGGGTTACGTCTGTACCACTCTTGTTTCTGCCTTTATATTTGCTAGCGGAAGAATTAAACGCACACAAACTCAATGCTAGTCGTGAATGCTTGGAGAGCTGCGGTCAGCTCAAACATTCTTTTCTTTCCAGTCGAACATTAAAATAAATGTTTAAACAAATTTTGACCACCGTTGCCGACTGGCTACAATTGAATATGTTATAAGGGATTATTGTTGCGTAAGATTGCGCAAACAAATCTAACGGAAAACAATCTGCGCAGCTCGGCCCTTGACTAATTGTAATACTGTTAGATCTTAATGTGTCGTCGAAATGAGAAATGCATTTCTGTATATTGTATTTTCTAACTTATTGAATTAGTAACTTTACCTTGAGGTCTCATTGCAAGAAAAATATCAAAATATTTAACAATATACAGATTTTACTTTCTCACTATACTATAGTAGGCCTATAGAGAAAGTATAGTGATCGCAAAAAAATCGATGTTGAGATTTTTGTGGAAATATCCGTTTTGGGGCTCCCTGAGTCCAAAAAAGCGTTTTTTACAAAATGTCTGTCTATATGTCTGTATGTATGTATGTCTGTATGTATACAAAGCTAGAGCGAAAACTATTCGATCGATTTCAAACAAATTTGCACCAAACATGCCAAGTAGGCATGTTTAGATGCACGAAAAACGGGTTTGAACATTTTTGAAAAACAACCAACTTTTTGGCAAATAAACTCCCAAAACATTAGTTATTATTTTTTTATGAAAAAACGGCCCTAACTATTTTGATAAAATTTGGCTTATTTGTAGCCTTTAATGTACCCTACTATATGCAAAAAACAGCATCTTTCTAAAAATTCTCGTTTAGCTAATAATAATAATAATAACTGATTTTTGGGGGTTTTTTGGCCATAAACGGGGTTGTTTTTCAAAACCTTATTTCGTGCATCTATACAGGCCTAATTGACGTGTTTGCTGCAAATTTGTTCGAAATCGATCGAATAGTTTTCTCTCTAGATAATAATAATAATATTTATTAGTTAATCTCCTACTTTAACAAAAAATCACCTCTCCTACCCCACCCTACAAGTCGCAGTGAATCTGTTTAATAATTTAAATATGTTTGTGAGAAAGTATGTGCCAGTTCCTGGTACCGTTTATTTGGTTTAATTTCATTAATCTATGCGCGCAATGGCCTTTACCTTCCCAACACCGCGTGCACTATGCAATTGCAACGAAATACCGCCGGTAATCTTCAAGGCCATTTGTCAAGGTGCTGACTATACTAATCATATTTGGAATTAATCTTCCAGAACTTGTATAAACTGTTAGCCTATTATTTTCCTCTAAACTAACGATTTGTGCATTTTTATAGAAAGTGTTAAAAATTAAGCGTAACTTTTACGCATGCGCGCTACTGACATTATATCACAATGATTTTCGTTAAATTTGTCAACGTTGGTAATTATTTACGTCGCATATATTATATTGTATTTCGTGAAATGTCGTTTAAACGGTTTACGTATTCAATGGAAATGATTGTATGTAAATTAAGTTAAATCTACATTTTAAAGTACAATTTGTAACTATATTTATCTACATATAAAGGCTTTGTCCAGACAGAATGACTGGCTAACATAGCATCAACCTAGAGCAAAAACTAATAATAATAATAACAGAAACCAGTCACGGGACTGCCGACAGAAGTGAAAACTGTAATGAATATAAATCGTTGCTCATCTATATATTAATTTGAAAAGATTTTTTGTAATCCGAGTGAGATCTCGAGTTTTACTGGACCGATATACACGCAGTTGGTGCCAAATTCAAGGTAATTGTCTGTATATTTTGCCCCATTTTGCTTGGATTTCAGCTGTTACCCCACTAAATTTACTAAAAACGGAAATTAGAATCTCTTATGGCAATTTAACACGGGGTAAAATTGTAAGCCTATTTCAAGTGATATCTGGAGTTGTATTGGGCCGATTGACATGCGGTTTGTGTTAAATGAAAGGTAACTAACTCTAGATTTGCCCATTTGCCTTAAAATTTTACTATTCCACCATTTAATATTTTAAAAATGGAATTTAAAATATTTTCTATTAACATTGTTTTTACTGATCAACTGAATAGCACAGATCAGCTGATTATAACAGCACATGTTGTATTATCATAACATGGTTTGTTTATGTTGTAATTTACTTTATTGAATGTATTTACATTCATTACCTTAGCAACCAACTGAATAAAATAACAGATAAAACAGTTGAATTCGGATGTCCAGTTTAGTGCAAAATAATATTTTAAGTTAGGCCTAGACTGAACCAACACATGTTTCAACGCACACAAACCAATAAAACTTGCGTTATAGATTAAAAAAATCTGGAAATTGGTTGACCGTGCAGGCCAACCCTAGAACTTCCCGCTTAGTTTGAATTTTAAACGCTTAAAAATGAGTTTATTTGTTAAAATACCAAAAAAAGAAAATTTGTGAATTTTTAAACAACGATAACTTTTGAATGCGTCGTTCGATTTTCATTTTTAAAAAAGCATTATACGCAGTTTTTAAAGCACAAAAAGAAAATGTACAGGTTTATATTGATTGGTTGATAAATCTGGAAGATATGTTAAACAAATACCAAAAAATACCAAAAAACGAAAATTTGTGAATTTTTAAACAACGATAACTTTTGAATGCGTCGTTCGATTTCCATTTTTAAAAAAGCATTCTACGCAGTTTTTAAAGCACAAAAAGAAAATGTACAGGTTTATATTGATTGGTTGAGAAATATGGAAGATATGTTAAAAAAATACCAAAAAATACCAAAAAACGAAAATTTGTGAATTTTTAAACAACGATAACTTTTGAATGCGTCGTCCGATTTTAATTTTCAAAAAAGCAGTCGACGCAGTTTTTTAAGCACAAAAAATGTATACATGGTTTTATTATGATTTTTTCGCACGCTTTAAAGTTATTTTTAAAAAACATAAAAATTTCAAAATTAGGTTATTTTTTTTAATTTCTTCGGATTGGCTCGGTGGATTAACTCTCAAATCTAATCAGATCTAAGTTTTGATACACCCTTTCGAATGACATGTCGTAGAATTCAATCGGTTGATTCGTTTTTGAGAAACTGTACGACAAAAATTTATTTACACACACACATCCTCACCCACACACACACACACACACACACACAC
>JAGFPH010012881.1:18010-28405 GCA_018207615.1 Philaenus spumarius | reverse complement strand
CACATGCAATAGTACCTAAATTTAGCCTATTTTATTTACATTTTGTGCTATTTTAAAACAAATTTAGTAGACCTAAACCTAATGCAAAGCACAAGTATTCATTTGTAGTTCTAATTTATTTGACTAATTGTCTGTTTAAATTATCTATGAAATCAAGACTAACAGGAAGATTATTCAAATTTATTTATCAAACGCGGAAGACAATGGAAGAGAACAATGTTTATGATAATAATTACTAAAAATGAGACTAATCATAAGCGTTAAAAAAATGATTGATTTGAATATTGTATTACTGGCAACCTTGTAACCATTGAACATGATTTGCTAACAGTTACTTTACTAATATGCACAAACAGTATATCTTCTTAACTTCTTAAGAGTTAATAACGACCTAGTGTTCGACTTTTTTATAATGCCTGTTGCGTTAAAGTGAAATTTTAGTAATGTATGATCAATTTAAAACCATTCCATTCCTGTTGCGTATGAATCTCAGTAATATATTAACATTGAAAATTTAATTTATTTATTTGTTCAAAATGTTAGGCCTGTCACGAACCAGAAATTTTTTATGTAATTCGGTTTCACAAAACATACAAAAGCTCAAATTACCCACTTTCAATGTTTGGGAAACTCCATAATGGGCCCAAACGTTGCCAACAAAAATGTATATAAACGTATGGTAGTAAGGAATTTTTTTCAATCGTCTTCGATGTATTGTACGCTACGTAAAAATTAAGATTTACTTAATAATCTCTTCACGGAAAATCATTATTTCTTAACGGATATGATGTAAAATAATGATTTAAGAACAAATGCATTTAAAATAATCATCTAAATGAGATATTTTACAAAAAATTTAAACTTAATTTATCAATAGCGTAAAACTTAATTATGTTTAAAATATAACTTGAGTTAATAAAATATAAATGGGATCTATTCGACTTTATTACGAGCAATGAAGCAGTCAAGTTATAAATATGCAGCGAACTGCGAAACCCACAAAACTTCTGAAAATGAATCGAAGGAATAGTCCGGCATCCGGCAAATAGCCTACATCCGTTTACAGCTTTAACTTTGTTCAATGTAGCGCATTCTGTGCGAACACTTTTCGAACTAATTTACACTCCATAACACTCTACCAGTACTGTAAAGAAAACCGAGGTCTCGCTCAGATTTTGAAAAAAACTTGCCAAAATGATATTTTAGTAATGTACAATGCAAAACTGCACTTATCTAAAACCGAGGTCTTGGGTTTGGGACCTCGGTTTTCCACAAGACCTCGCTTCTGCTGTTAATGGTTTATGCCAGGACCTCCGTTCTACCATTTTACAAACTCACACCCACACACACACACACACACACAGACATCACTCCGAAAACCACTTTTTTAGGTTTAGGGGGACCCAAAACGGATATTTCCACCAAAAACTCAAACTCAAAAATTTTTACGAATACAATACTTTCTCCATATACTATGGTATAGGGGGAGAAAATAAAATTACAGGTGTATCATCTTTAACATTTCAATGTTATTTAAATGGGGGGGGGGGGAATTATAACTTTGATTGGCCATTATGTTGGATAGAGTCAACATACAGACCTCCGTTTTGCGCCAATCTTCTACTTTTATCAAGGCCTTTAAAATGGGGTGTCACCCAATAGCGGTTCTCATTTAAAATTTTCTACTTAACCCCAAAATACCCCGTTTTTTCGGGAGGGATTAAAATTTACGAACGCCAAAAAACTCCACTTTTGTTCATGTTAACAATCCCTAAAGTAAATCTGTTTATTTTCATTAATAACAAAATTAATAGGGGGGGGGGGGACATTTAAGACACATAATATATAGCTGATACTCTATTATCGCTGCGGTTACCATCCAGTATATAATAAAATTGATCTGTTAGACGTTAGGGTGTAACTCAATAATGACACCGTCGCATGTAGATTTTACTTTCAAAACTTGCCTTGGTTAACTTGGAATATAATTCCAGTGACCCTGGGATTAAATATAAGCAGTCCGTTTACTTAAACCCAGCTTATGTTCGTGTGGGCTTTATTTAAGTGCTTTTATATTGCTTTTCCGTCAGTCCACGAATAAATGTTTATCTTGTAATGTGGATGAGTGTCTGGAATATAACTAAAATACTTAGAAGCATCTAAAAATAGTTTGATTTATTTGTGATGGTTTAAAGGTGATTTATTTCGTTTAAAAATACAAAGTGACTCTTTTGTAGTATACAGGATGTTGAAAAAGTCTGGAACCGGTTTAATATCTTGTATATAAAGACAATTTTAAGATAGAAGTGATTGAGGAATCTACTCTATGTAAAAATACTGTTTTATTAAGATTTCAAAAATTTATCCTCCATCTTGTATCAGCCATTTTGAATGTAACTTTGTTTTTTTAATACTAGGAAGGTAGTCATGTGATACATCATTTCGATGTATGATTTCAAGAGAAAACCAAGGGTGAAATTTGCACATCCATATTTTTAACCGATTAAAAATGGCGGCCAAAAAACAACGAAATTTTGTTTTCCCATTTTGCCCCATTTTGCTGTACTATTTAAAAAAAAATACTAATTACTATTATTTTTAGATTCAGAATTAAATGAGCTTTCAAACGATATGCCACACAACCACTTGAAACCAATTTTGAAAAAATCAAAATGGCTGATACACAAACATTTTAAATACTCCCAAATATCGTTGTGTGGCATATCGTTTGAAAGCTTATTTAATTCTAAATCCAAAAAGAATAGTATTTGGTATTAAAAAAAAAAAAAAAAAAATAGTACATCAAAATGGGTCAAAATTGAAAAATACGATTTCGTTGTTTTTCTTTACGCCATTTTAATCGGTTAAAGATATGTATGTGCAAATTTTACCGTTGGTTTTCTCTTAAAATTCTACATCGAAATGATGTATCACATGACCACCTTACCATTGAAAAAAACAACGTTACATAATGTTTTTGAAATCTCAATAAAATAGTATTTTTACATAGAGTAGGTTCCTCAATCACATCTACCTTAAAATTATCTTTATATACGAAATATTAAACCGGTTCCAGACTTTTTCAACACCCTGTATATGAAATTTATATCTTAAGAATAATAAAAAAGGAATGTTTTATTTTCCGACTCTTAATCAATACAAGTGTACGAACGTACGTGAATAACAATAGCGCACGCATGGTGAATAATATTATAGCACGTGCGCATGGTCGTATAAAATAACTATCATATCATATCCAGCGACCACAGAATAAAAATAGACTCGGCACCAGCTCCGGTGAGTGTGCCGCGCTGGACGCAGAGTTTGATGTTACCAAAATGGCGGTCGCCCATGAGTCCCGAATTTATTCACTTCTATACAGTATAGTGACGTAATGTTAATACACTCAATAATTGTCACGTTATATAGTTTACTAAGCCATGTTGATGTGTTCATTGTTATATACTTCGTTTTTCGTTATTATGCGTTTCTTTTTCATACTATAAAGAGGTGCAATATTATTTAGCCTATTGATTTTTTTATACAGTATAGTAACGTAATGTTAATACACTTAAATGTAATTTTATATAGTTTGCTAAGCCATGTTGATTATATGTTAGACAATGTTTTGGTTTTTAATAAATCATTAGTATCATACAACATTCTAAATCATTTTACCTTTAACCTTTGGGTGGTTAATGAAAATACAAATTTTTATTAACAGGGAAAAACAGCTCAAATATATTACTAAAACTATGTAAGTAACTAACAAAACCTTAGAGACAATAAATCGTCTGCCGGTACTGTTATAACGAGACGGCCGGTGCCCCTTGAAAATTGAGCGAGATTCCGGTGAGCATTTCATCGTATCTTTAAACTGGTGTAAAAACTAAACTACTCGAGCTAATTTATTGAGAAAATATGTTTAATAAAATTTAACTTTTGGCTCAAACTTTACGCTTACACCTCGTCTCTGACCAAAAAAACAAAGAAGTTCCTCAAATAAAAACTTTTTCTTGCCACAATTTAAAGTTCCATATTAAGTCCTAGCTTTGGTAATTTATGTATACCTTTAAAGATTTTTTATAATTAATAATTTTCATACCATTATCACCCCACACTAATATTCTGTCAGTCTGTAAAAATGCAAATGAATCAGTGTGTTGTGAGTGTTCCAAACAACAGTTTATTCGAAACACGCGCATCACAATTTTAGCGTCAACTCCGAGCCGTTTCGGCTTTCTAGACGTTCCCAAAATGGCGGACTTATGCACACTTTTCATGCTGTACAGGTATAAGGCAATGTGGTCGATGTATCATATCATATCAAAGACATATTACTTACGTTACTGAGCAGCGGTCAAAAATGATTCCCGCTTCAGACATACTATAACAGCTGATTTCGCTAATCATCTGTAATACTTTAACAAAACCTAGAATAGATTATACTTTAAGATTATGTTTACAAATTTACAACTTCAATCGAAACAAACTTCTTATAATGTCTGGTTGTTTGTTGTTTTTGTATGTAAGTTATAAAACGAATGCAGTCTGTAATATGCCGAATAATCAGTTTTGAGGTTAGAAATCGTTGAAAACGTATATATTTTTACAATCCTTTTTATTTTCTTCAATTCTTGACATCCTGAAAGCAACTTAGGTTTACAAACTCGAAACTGTTTTAAACTATCACTATCTTGGTCTATAGGTCTGCATTATTGTTATCAGCGAATTTCCATAGGAAAACTGAGCTATTGCAGTGCTCCTTATGGTAAGACCCAAGGTCGGAAGTAGCAAATGAGCACCGATCATGGTCCCTAGAACACGTTTTGGGGTGTCATTAAAAATCATATATATAAATATGTATATATGTATATTTATATGTATATATGTGTTCGCACTCTAGCGGCCGCATTTTAAGCCCGATTTGGTCCAAATTTGGTACACATGTTGGGTGTCCATGTCGCTCAGACGAGTTCGTTAGCAAAAAAAAAAAATCCATCAAACGGAAGCACGTTTTTTGAACCGAAGTAAATAATTTTTGTGATTATTCCTACGAGAATAAATGTTTTTTAGAGTGTTTTTTACAAATATAAATGTATTATGTTATTCTGCACATTTTTCATTTTTTTACGCGTCCTTATAGCTCACTTGGTTCCCCCAAAATTAATCAAAACTTAAAATACCATAAAAGTATCTGGTTCAAAGCCATGTGGTCGATACCGTGGGGTTGGCGTGCGAAAGACGCAATGCTTTGTGTGTTGAAGATACTCGAAATATGCGCAATGTATCGTGTATCGAACATACTCCCAATATGGGGAATGGCTTGTGAAGCACGCAATGCATTCTGTATTGAAGATACTCCCAATATGCGGAATGGCGTGCAAACAACGCAATGCTTTGAGTATTGAAGATTTTGCAGCTATTCAGCACCGTCGTGAATAGACATATTTCCCAAATTGTTTGTTGAAACTATAAAACATACGCCTATAAACATTATTTTGGAAATTTGCTGAACTCACGTCAGAGGTTAAGCTGCTTGGTTGACATATTGCTATTTTAATAGAGTCACTATAGTTTGTTGAACTACTGTTAATTTATAAATATATGCATACTGTCGATGAAAAAGTGAATTTCAAAATGATCACTAATATAGTTTTTCCTAAATAACTGAATATTTGGGGTAAGTAGGACTATGATTAAAATGTGTGATCTTCTGTTGTGTTTTCCGAAATTTATTTCGGACCTTTGAGTTAGATGTGTTATTTAAACCATGTTGAAAATCACTAACGCCATAATATACCCAGTTATGTACAGTTTGTTGTTTGTATTTCTTTTGACTTCTAAACAAGTCATACTAGTTCTATAACACATTAAAAATAATATGTTGAACTTGTATTATTTTTGACTCATGTGTATCAAATCACTCTGCACGGGATCGTGTTAGCCAACTCTTAGTAAAGCGAGTGTATGTAAGTACGTGAGTAACAATATAATATAACAGTTGATTTCACCCATCATCTGTAATATACTTAAACAAAGAATAGCGTAGATTACACTTTGAGGTAATGTTTACATCTTCAATCAATAGTTTAATGTCTTTTGAAGTTGATTTTTTTACTTTATCACCATACTATAGTATAGAGAAAGTATAGTGATCGGGGAAAAAATCGATGTTGAGATTTTTGTGGAAATATCCGTTTTGGGACCCCGTGAGTTCAAAACAGTGGTTTTTACATAATGTCTACTGTACGTCTGTATGTATACAAAGCTAGAGAGAAAACTATTCGATTGATTTCGAACAGATTTGCAACAAACATGTCAATTAGGCCTGTATAAATGCAAGAAATTTTTTTTAAAACAAACTAAAAAACAACCACCTTTTTGGCAAACCCCCCCCCAAAAAAAAAATCAGTTATTATTTTTTTATACAAAAACGGCTATAACGATTTTGATAAAATTTGGCTTATTTGTAGCCCTTAATATACCCTAATATATGTAAAACACCACATCTTTCAAAAAATTCTCGTTTAGCTAATAATTATAATAATAACTGCTTTTTGGGTTTTATTAGTTACTCTCTTACATTAATGTACTATCCTCTCTCCTATTTTAATACAATTATGTAGTCACAGATGGGGTTATACACGGGGGTTAGCGTGCAAAGCACGCAATTCGTTTTGTATTAAAAATAGCATAAGTACTAAGGTTAGCGTGCGAAGTACGCAATGCATTGTGTATTGAAAATACCCCAAGCACTAGGGTTGGCGTGTGAAGCCAAATAAAATACTTTTTCCAAGATTTTCTAAGATTAAGGAGTAAAAATACAATTTACGAAATCGATTTGGAAGCAATATTTTAGGTCAAGCACTTTGAAATAAATTTTTTTTTCTTGAAAATTTTTCTAAAAACTCTTTTTTTTCGAGATATTTGCAACTTAATGTCGATTTATTTCAACACGTTTAGGGCCGCCGTTTTGTTTTGGGTGGTCTGATTTTTATTTTATCTATGTCATTTTAATAGTCTTAAATAGACCTTTAAAATGCGGTATCACATGACCATACTTCCCATTTAAAAATTTTAAGTTGTCCCCCTTTATCCCCCTTTAGAATAGGGGTGCAAAATGTTTAACCACTTAAAAAGGTCAAAGAAATGTTATAATAGGTATACGGTCAAGGTTTCACATTGTTATCTCAGGCCGTTTAAATATATCCAGGTGTGCCCGGACATAAAACTCACCCTGTATAATAATTTGCGTAAATACCAAACTTTAACAAATAGGCCTAAATATTTATAATTTTTTTTTCTAAATAAGCCTTATAATTGTGACGCGTTAATAGAGTTAAACATCTACTCAACATAGGAGATTTATAGTTAGGTAGTCCTACAAAATGCGTGTTGTTTGTAAATAGTATTTTTTCAAATGATATATTTCTGATGTGCATCTAATTAATCTGTGTTTGATTTTTGACGGGCTCGTACTAGTAAACTGATATTCCTTACTACTACAAATAAGTAAATGTAAACTATTTGCTACACACACGTTAAAGTGTTCCTTATCATTTTACCAGCATAGTTGCACAGACAAGGCACATCAAACACACATAACTTAAAATAGGTTAATTAAACAATAGCCCGACAATGAACACAATGCAGACAAGAAACTATTAGACTGCGAGTGACTGTTATGCACTTGGTTGTCATGGTGTCAGAAACAGCTGATGCAACTATCTATACTTCTATAGGGATATCAGTTCACGTAGCCTATTCATTACCAGGTGACAAAAGCCAGATAATTTTTAAAATTATTTAGGTAAAGCAAATTCTTGTTTATTTATAGAAATGTATATATTTTTCTATGCGAAAAGAAATGCAAATTTTAATTCGTTGAATAGTAATTATAGTGATGGTTTAAAACATCAATATTTAGGTAACCATTAGGATAACACAATTTGAACTTAGTACTTGATATAAAAAATTTTACCTTGTATACGTCGTGAGACTTCGTTCAGCGTTCGTTTATGACGCGTTTCGAAACATATGTTTCATCATCAGATACCTAATAAAAGTTACAATACATACAGCACAAAAACTCTCAACTCACAACACACACAATAATTATGACATGTAATCTGGGTAGACGTCTACTTAGTCTATGTAGTAGTTTGACCGTTACTCTAACCTTTGAATATATACCCTATATATATTGAATAGGTTATATATTCAATGCTCTAACTCTAACGAACGCTGGACGAAGTCAGACGACGGATACAAGGTAAAATTTGTTATATTCTATTTGTGACTTGGATACTTATACAATGATTTTTAGTACTTGAGTATTCTCTACTTAACACTTGTATTTGTTTTCCTTGATTGCTTACTGTGAACCACTCTTGGGTGTTATCTGAAATTAAATTAAACTGCAAGGGAACTAGGCCCGGTTGAGGGGATTAAACAAAATCTGTTGTTCAAGAGGGCACACATTCAAATAAAAAAACATTGGGTGGGCTTAAGACCACACGTTGGAAGTGATAACTTCTATGACCGATTTATATTTTTATCAGTATTAATATTAGAGGAGAATAAAGGTCAACAAATTACTCAAGTCAAAATATTGTCAAAAAATATTGAATCATATTTTGAAATTGCATAATTATAATATAGTAATATTATTATAATTACAATAAGTATGCGAAAAATAGTGATCATTATAATGTAAGCAGTATTTATTGACTGATGATTTTGAGTGAGGTATAGTGTATGCGCTTTACATAGAATTCTAAGAATAATTCAATATGAAAGGGATAATTATTATAATATTATAATAACATATTATAATATATTATGTATCGTCTATTCCCTCTCCACGCCCTTACTTGTCTATATAAACTATAAACGAACTAGCCCTTGTTCGACAGCTAGTGCAGTAATACCTTTTTGAATCGTTTCTACAAACATCTTTCGCAATAAGAGCAAACATATTTTATTCTAGTGTGTCTGTAAATGCACGCAATAAAACCCAACTTGATGCAGTATATTCACAAAGAATGCCTTCTGACTACAGCTTTAACAAAGGCAATAAACGTATTTCATAATCCCGCAGTCCTGGTACTGTCATAGTAAATATTTATCTGCTATATCGAGACCTTAAGTACTGTTTACATTTCCTTTACGTATTTTCTGGTTATTTGATGTAATAGTAAACGGTGTTTGAGTTGAAAATATCATCTGTAAGCTTACTTTAGATTAGTTAGGTCGGGAGTAGTAAATGAGGACCGATCATGGTCCCCGAAAAATGTTTCGGGATGCCATTACAATGTTTATATACAGGGTGTCTCACGAGGAAACGAAGAAACTCTTAGGACTTGTTCTTCAGGTGAAAATAACAAAACAAGTTCATGTAAACATAGGACCGAAAACTCTTCGTTTTCCAGATATCCGCCATTTTGTTTTTTGTGCAAAATAATCCATATCTAGAGAACGGTTTCACTGATTGAGTTCAAACTTGGCATGAAGCTTAACCTAACAATTATATATCCCAAGAAAAAAATCGATACTATAAAATCTTGCGTTTCAAAATGGCGGCTGTTTGAAAATTTCAAACCTAAATAACTCAAAACCCGTACATTTTAACAAAAAATGTCAAGGTAGCTTTTTTGTAGCCCTTTTGATTCCATATCGGATGATGTAACTGTAAAAACAATCGGATGAAGGATAATAGTTAAGTTATGTGTAATAATTAGTTTGTTCAAACCGGCATACTATACCAACACAGTAAAAATAGCAATATTGTATGGACATTTGCTATCATTACCTTTAACTTAGCTTAACAACTGGAAGTACGTTTTTTGACCTAAAGTATATCTAAAGCTTGGGCAGAACCACTAGTCAAATATAACGTATTAATGTTTTAAACTGTAATATAATACATAATTCCTATAAAACTTACTCGTTTCGTTTCCCTATTAAATTTGGATATTTCATCTTAAAATCATTCGACCACGCAGCTGAACCGCTGACGTGAGTTGAGCGAATTTCCAAAATGTAGTTTGTATGTTTTAGGGTTTCAACCAACGGGAACCGGAGTTTTGCCTACGGGTGTCAGGTAGATGGGGGGGATGCCGTCGGCAACCTCTTGGTGCGGAGATTTGCCTACGGTGGGGGCGGGAGAAAGAGAGTGTGAGGGAGGGAGAGAGACACCGTTTCTTGTAGTGATTTTTAAAGAGCATCCACCTTTCTCGTAATTATAATACGACGAAATATTATAATTATACAAATATTATAATCATACTGTTATCGGGAAAATACTGTGACTAAACAGTTTAGGTAAGTCCTCTAGTTTTTTTTTATTCTAATTATATAAAGTGATAATACGACGAAATATTATAATTATAC
>JAGFPH010012879.1:15844-28408 GCA_018207615.1 Philaenus spumarius | reverse complement strand
TCTGCTAAGTTCTTTTGAGAATAATTTACAAATTTAAAGTGGTTTTCAATTTACGTTCTCTTTAGAATATTTGATTCTGTCATAAAATTTTGTGTAAGAAAAACAAAGCAGTTCATCCCATGTAAAACATAGAATATACTTCTGCTAAGTTCTTTTGAGAATAATTTAATTATTAAAAAGCCGAGTATAAAAGTTTAAACAAAAGAAATTACATATGAACACAAATACACTGGTTAAAAGCAAATAGATCTTTCAAAATAATTCTAAAAACTCGGCGCCTGAGTATAGAATTATTTGAAACCAATCTATTGCTTTTCCATTGCATCAGTGGATGTATATGCTTTGACTTTAAAATTTAAAGTGGTTTTCATGACAAAAGTGGTCTTGTATATATACTCACCTGGAATGGGTGGGATCTTCCCTCTCCTACTATGCAGTACTGTATATAAGGGGGACCATCCTATCTGCATTTTATTCTGCAAAGTTACTTAACGGAACTAGTAGTCTATATTAAACATTAGAAATGTCTTTCAACAAGAAAATCTGTTCTGCTGAATTTATTTATGACGATTCTGACGATTCTATGGAGGGGTATGAGCTGCCGACACCTTCAGTGAACTTTGCTGAAGGTCATGTTTATAGTGAGGAGGAATTTGAACAACTGTTGCAACAAATCACTAGCAACACGGTGGCAGTTTCACCTCCGAGATCACCTCGGCATTCTGATGATGGTTTGTTTTTAATTTTATATATATATATATATTATTAACACATTTTCTTCTTTAAAATTCTTATATATATCCTTTACCTACAAGCGTAGCTTTTTTCTTGAGAAATTGTGTTTTTTTTCTTAAATCTGTTTAATAGAAGATTTTATTGTTAACTTTTTTTCAAATCTGTTTAATAGAAGATTTTATTGTTAACAAATTTTTTTTTTTCAGGTACCGATTTTGTTTTTGCGGTTCCACATGAAGTGAGGCAATCTTCATCTACACCTCTCAATCCTTCTACTTTATCCGCATCCAACCGATTTAAAAGATCCTGCAGTTATATAATAAAAAAAGGCGCGAGGAAAAATTTAAGATGCGGGGAAAAAATTAAAACAGGGTATCAGTTTTGTTCAAAACACGTTGGGAAAGATCGTAAAAAACAAACAGACTCGCGCTCAAAATTAAAATCAATTTTAAACCAACAATCTTTTGGAACGCAGACCGATGTCCGTATGAGTTCAGACATCGGTACACAGACGGATCCGGAAATTTGTATGTCACTTGGGATACAAACGGATCGAGAAATTTTGTTGTCGTGCGGCATACAAACTGATCCACACATTTGTATGTCACGCGGCGTACAAACAAGCCCTCAAAATCTAACGGGGGCTATTAAATTCAATAAAAGACACATGATACCGAACAGAGAGTACAGGCTTGAATCATATTTTGATAGACACGCGATAATTTCGTTCACTGAATTTAGCGGGCGAATCACCTATCTTCGTTTGTTTTTACCGACCGATATGGAACGGAAAAATCAAAACGAAAATTGGTATTTGCTAGTTAAAGAAAAGAACGGAGATCTTCTGTGGTTACAGAAATAACTTTTTTTTTATAATGTAACTGCAGTTTTTTAAAACTTCTACAATATCACAAGTTCTTATCCCAATTTACTTCCTTTCCAGTGAGCAATATAACGGTTTTTTTAAAAACCGGAAGTGATACGCTACAAGTCGCATGGTATATTATTGCCAAGTAAATACTTGTCTATAATATACCGTCTACTTTAAGCTTTCGATCGCTTCGTAAAAAAAATATGGTACCCCGAGGCAATCGTTTACGATTGCATCGGGGTACCATATTTTTTTTACATCTTCAAAACGACCTTGACCTCAATTTACCCCCCCTCCGAAGCACATGGTTAAAATACTTCTGACAAAATTATATGAACTCAGAACTTTGTTTTTACTATAATATTACAAACACACATACAAATTTTAGTTCAAATTTAAACTCGTACAAAATGAATATATTAATCACAATTATACATCAATTGAAGGAATTAAACAAGTTTTTTTATTAAACTACCTATGTAAATTTTTGTAAGCAAAAGATTCAACAATTAAAATGCGTGGTATAGGATTTACATAACAAACAAGAGACTATTCACTTGCTCTATAACCGGTTTCTTTCAGTTAAAACATTTGCATGGTAACGCTTCATATAGAGACGACCTTGGCATCATTATATAACTTGATGTAGGACAATGTCTAGCCAAAAAAGAACCTTGTTTTTGCATTCAGATCCGAGTCACGTTGTAGAATGTTGTTTAGTACAACCTTCTGGTAGGTCATTATCGATTTCTATGTGGGACACTGTCTAGTTAAACAAAATTGTTTTGCATGCAGTTCTGATTGTAGTGTCTTTGAGAAGGTTTTCTTATGAGAAGGCTTCTTTGAATAGAACTTCTTTCTATCATATTTTCAACGACGAATCCATAAATAACCTAGTGTCTTCGCACTTTAAAAAATATAGGTGGACGTTTGAATGTAGAAACGAGTCGAAGACAAAAGTTGCAATTGTAGGACCGCGCGTTGAATATACAACTATTCTTGACCAAAAATACTTGAATATAATATACCGTCTACTTTAAGCTTTCGATCGCTTCGTAAACTATCCCACGTCATAGTTCTGCCGTCATAGTTCTAACGTCATAGTTCTGACGTCACTAATTACCCACGTCACTACCCACGTCACTAATTACCCACGTCACTACCCACGTCACTAATTACCCACCCCTCCCCCAATGACGTCATAAAACAAAATGGCGGCTTGCACCCGCCTTTCCCTCTACTATCAAATTTATTAAAAAAATATTTCTTCAAAACTACGGAACGGATTGGAATGAAATTTGGTATGTAGCTTCCTCTACGGCCATAGGTGCTCACTAAGAAAGTTTATGAAAAATTTCGAAATTTTAGGAGGGGTTTTGGGGGATCAAAGTTACTAAAATCATAATTTCAGATCTTTTATTATTATGACAATAGTGCTTTTATTATTTAAGATCTATATATACAAGCCAAACACCACTCACTGACTGGACACTTAAAAAGAATGCAATTACGTTAAAAAGACTGAAAATACCAACCACCACGGGCAACGCCGTACGGGTCAGCTAGTTTTATATATATATATTTTTTTTCAATAACCTATCGTTTCTCAGTAACATTCCTGAAGTACAATGACAACACAGTTTACGTTTACAGCAGTACATGAATAAACTTACTAATGCACTTTTTTAAATAATAAATTAAAAGTTATTTATTTAATACTTGTAAATGCCATCAGTATGTAGTTTTTATTGTTATTCAAGTTTGTTTCTTTGTTTAAATCGTTTTATATCTAAAAATTAATACGACGACATTTCAAATAATAATTATTATTGATTGCGCTACTGGTGTTATAATTTATAACTCATTTAGAGATCGGCAAAAATCTCCAGCTGATTTTGCCGATCTAGAAAGAGAAAACGCTATTTTCAATACTCACAGCTGATCCTACATTATTCTCTTTTTGTATTTTAATTGTTTACGTACACAATAATAATTACACTCGTGATGGTTTCTTGTGTCGATTATTGGAATGTCATCCGCAGCTAAAACATATACAATGATTATACATTAAGTGAACTTCCGATGAAACCTTACTAAAGCGTGTATAATATATATAGCCTACTGTGAGTAAAAAAAGTCCCCCCACTTTAATTTTATTGATTGTTAAAACAAACGAATATCTTTTTGGGAAAGATACTAACTAAACCCAAAGTATCTTTTGACGTTATCGAGAATTTTGAGTGTCCCCCCAAAAATGGGGGATTTTGGGGGCAACTAAAAATTTTCAAATGTAAACCCCTTTTGAGTGACCCCTCATTTTAAAGAGCTTTAAAAAAATAGACCAATTGTGGAGGTTGGAGGTCTCTAACGTGTTTCTATTCAAAATGGTAGATTTTCGAAGTTTTGAATACAACTCATTCTTGAAACCTGGCGTCTAAGACTTTTGGAGTTTTAATTTCACCTTTGGCGACTTAAAAACTGAAACGACTCTTGAAGAAACGATATTAAATGAAGAAGTGGTCTCTTTTGGGGGATTTTGGGGGCAACTCAAAATTGTCTAATGTAAACCCCTTTTGAGTGACCAATCATGGAAGAAATCCATCGGCGTAAGGTCTGGAGAACGTCCAGGCCATTCGATCAGACCGCGCATACCAATCGCTTTAAAATGAGGGGACACTAAAAATTTCCGATAAAGTCAAAAGATACTTTGGATGAAGTTGGTATCGTTCCCCAAAAGATATTTGTTTGTTTTA
The DNA here is from genome assembly GCA_018207615.1 of Philaenus spumarius. NCBI lineage: Eukaryota > Metazoa > Arthropoda > Insecta > Hemiptera > Aphrophoridae > Philaenus > Philaenus spumarius. Next base: position 24,049 of record JAGFPH010012879.1, on the reverse strand, counting down.
ACAAGCAAACCCCGAAAGTTCTTCACCGGTTGCTTTGAAATGTAGACACAACGTTTCGTTTGAATACACGCATATTTTTATATACGTTTTGAAACCCGCGCCATCTGTTGTGTACGTAAAAACCACACAAACTATTCTAAGTATTTTACTGCAGTCGGAGTGCCATCAACTCCTATAAAAGCGGGTGTACGTCCGTACGTGAGTAACATATAATATATCTGCTGATTTCACCCACCATACTTAAACAAACCCAGTGTAGATTATTCTTTGGAGGGTGATGTTTACAACTTCAATCATTATAATTTCTTGTGAAGTTGATTTTTTTTTTATTTGAGATATAGAACTAATATTATAATTATAATACGTTATAATATTTGCGTTGAGGTTATAAACTGTATATAAATACAACCTTTTATCATCAATTTATTCGTTTATACAAAGTTAAAGAAGAGATACCTTTTCGTTTAACTTCGGAATCATTCGTACATCTTCGTGTAACATATAATCGTAATCGATTATTAGTTTCTTCACTATAATATTAATAACTTCAAAATTATTTGATCTGTCAACATGAAATAAAAATCAATTAAAAGATAATATTTTTATCTTTCTCAATATATAACAACGTATATAAATAGAAAATTTTAACAAATACGCCTACAGTTTTACAATCCTTATAATTTTACACATTTACCGAGTTAAAAAAAACCCTGTCGGCACAGTAAGTTAGGCCTAAATAAAGTCTGTTATTTTGAAATATATTTTTTTTTCTCTATAAATTTCTGATGTGTATATAATTAATCTGCTTGTGATCCCTCACGGTGGCTTACTAGTAATATATAATAATTAGGCTACATTTGTTTAGTGTTTGTACAGTAATCAGCTGTCTGCTCTATTATCCACATTAACAGCTGATTTCAAAATTTTAAACAATTATTTGTATTTCTAACTTTTAGGTTAAGGTTTTGTTTAAGTGTAGACCTGAACTAGTTATTTTAGCCATTATTAAAACTGCTGTTATAAAATACACGAAATAATTTGATTCGCACATTTAATATTATTTACCACTCTACCTTTGAGGTTATACTACACCTTTATTATAAAATAAAACGTAACAAATTTTTCCAGCAGTGTTGGAGTGCGAAGCACGCAGGGGTTTTCCCTAGTGCAAAATAAGACTAACACAAGCCCCCACAAGATTAACACAAGATTATGAAAAGTTCAACCCTAAAATAATATAATAATAAAATTAGCATCCGTGCAAGGAATCTTTAAATAGTTTACCAGAGTTTAGAGCGAAGATAGTTCATAGTTTGGCGTTATCCCCTAGGCGCAGAAATACGCATAATTATCAATATTGCACGAAGTATGTGACGAACAAAGTCAATTCCTGCAACAAGTTCCAGTAGAAGCACTATAACCAAGTACAGCGTAAGTACTGTAAGTAAAATTAATGGTTTACCGACTTAGGGAAACAAATAATGCTCTATCTGTGTATAAGCGGCTTGTCCTGGCTGCCCGACATGGAGCAAAAACTATTTAATCCATACTAATATTATAAAGCGGTACAATTTGTTTGTTTGTTTGTATGTAGGGGGTAACCTCTGGAACTACTGATTGAAAAGAAAAAATAGTTTTACTAATTAAAAGCTACACTATCCCTGAGTAACATAGGCTATAATTCATTTTGATAAAAACATTTTTTTTTTTCAATATTTGTAAATTTAGTCGGAAAAATTCTTAGGTTAGGCCTATACTGATGAATTACCATAGCAACCAATTGAATAAAATAACAGATAAAACAGCTTTTTGCTCTAATTCGTGAATTTACATTAAAAGCTGATTTCAAAATTTGAAACAATTATTTGTATTACTAACTTTTAATTTAGGTTTTTGTTTGTGTAGACTGGCGCCTTGCCGGTTCGTTTAACCTTTATATAACTGCTGTTGTACATATATGAAAAAATTTAATTTGGACATTTAACATTGTTTATTTACTAACTTATATTTGAGGTTATAACCTTAACTATAAAGAAAACATAACATATAATAGAAGGTTTCAACGGGGCTGGCGTGAGGAGCACGTAGGGGGCTTTAAATTATTTATAGCCAGACGAGATGATCGGATCGTTTGTATGAACTAAAATGGTTCAAAAATAGTTAATATTTGGAAAAATTTTAGTTTATAACATTATTCACTTCAAATATTGCCAATTAAAGAGTTAAACAATGTTGCTATCTAAATTCTAAATCTAAGGAGTTTCACCCTCCTGTCAAACTGAGCAAGAGAAATTATTCTTTTAAGATCTACATTCATACACTGCATCGAAGCAAGTTACTGTTGAAGCAGTTGGCTCTTTTCCAACACATAAACACATAGTCGGTTGAACAGCTGGTGCGTAATAGTGGACAATAATTGAACCGACTCTTTTTCAATGAGTCTCACACGTCTGAGAAACCGAGTCGCTCAAAAGTAACGACTCACTCGTTCAAAGCGCATCACTAGAGATTAGTCAATTTGCTGACAAGCACGAATCCAGACTTAAACACGTCAAGGCAAAAGCTCTTGAACTGTGTGACAATCGAATACTGAAGTGGTCTAGTGTAAGACCTTTGAGTTGGTCTGATAACACGAGAGCAGTGAATTTGAGCGCATGCAAACTTAGTTACGCTAATTAATGTTCGGTGTTTATACGAGGAAAATAAAAACAGAAACAACTTATCATATTCTCGGAATACAAAGATGGTTGACTTTCTAGTGTAATCTATATATATAAAAGCGAAATACCACTCACTCACTGTGGTTGAACGGATTGGAATGAAATTTGGTATGTAGCTCTAGGGCCATAAGTGCTCACTAAGAAAGGGTTTGAAAAAATTCGAAATTTTAGGGGGTTTTGGGGGATCAAAGTTATTAAAAAACGATTTCTTCAAAACTACCGAACAGATTGGAATGAAATTTGGTATGTAGCTTCCTCTTAGGCCTAGGGCCATAAGTGTTCACTAAAAAGGGGTTTTAAAAAATTTGAAATTTTAGGGGGTTTGAGGGGTAAAAATTACTAAATCACGATTTCTCCAAAATTACCGAACAGATTTTTATGAAATTTGGTATGTAGCTTCCTCTAGGGCCGTAGGCGCTCGCTAAGAAGGGGTTTCAAAAAATTCGAAATTTTAGGGGGGGGGTTTGGGGGATCAAAGTTATTAAATCACGATTTATTCAAAACTACGGAACGGATTGGAATGAAATTTGGTATGTAGCTTCCTCTAGGGCCATAGGTGCTCACTAAGAAAGTTTATGAAAAATTTCGAAATTTTAGGAGGGGTTTTGGGGGATCAAAGTTACTAAAATCATAATTTCAGGTCTTTTATTATTATGACAATAGTGCTTTTATTATGTAAGATCTATATATATAAAAGCCAAATACCACTCGCTGACTGAACACCTAAAAAGAATACAATTACGTTAAAAAGACTGAAAATACCAACCACCATGGGCAACGCCGTACGGGTCAGCTAGTTTATCATAAATCTACTATGGTTCGTTAAATGCCACTTTACCGATATTTAAAAGTACTTCCACTGCAATATCTTTTAAATGGGACACCGTTGGCATCTTGTAAACTATAAATCAAACAGCAAACTTTAAATGGGAAAATTAAAAATATACATAGTTAATATATTTGTAAATGACCGTCATTTTCCAATATGTTGTATTTCCAATTTTTCCTTCTACATTGTGTATTCTACCCGATGTATTACAATTTATTTCGGCCTGTCAAAATATACACAAAACATTTTCGGCAGTTCTTATTATTGAATTGGTGAGTGAAAAATAAATACAACAAACAACATCACCACCAGAAGCGGTATAATAAAAATAGATAGCCTTGGTACACGAGGGGCAAAGGGGTGGAAGAATGTAGGACAACGGTTTAATCTTGTTTCGCAAAATAATGGCATCGTTAGGGTGATATATAACGTGTACTCCTTTTGTCCAGTGGTATAGAGTATGTCGGCGCACTAATGTGTCTGTGTCTATTAGTTCTATGCTGTCTGGCTTGTCAAATATAAAGTAAAACAGCGAGAAAAACAAACTATCAAATTGAATTGAATAGATATTTACGTTACAAGCGAGGTTCGAACTGCTTCTTTACATCATTCGAAGGGGTGTTTGTACTGTATAATCCCCTGAGTCATGTAAAGAAACAGTTAACACGTGTAACCTATACTATTTTACCTAACCCCATATCTTGGAGGGTGTTCTATAACTTTGTACAGTAAATATAATCAAAACGACATTTTAACTAGTTTATTATTTAACAGTTAACCAAACATTGCGCTAATATTATTAATCAAACATTGAAATTAACAGATTTTACTTTCTCACTATGCTGTAGTATAGAGAAAGTATAGTGATCGCAAAAAAATCGATGTTGAGATTTTTGTGGAAATATCCGTTTTGGGACCCCCTGGTAAAAAAAGTGGTTTTTACAAAATGTCTGTATGTATACAAACCTAAAGAGAAAACTATTTCATCGATTTCGAACAAATTTGCACCAAACACGTCAATTAGGCCTGTATAGATGCACGAAAAAAGGTTTTGAAAATTTTTGAAAAACAACCCCCTTTTTGGCCAAACAACACCCAAAAAATCTGTTTTAATTTTTTTATAAAAAAACGGCTTTAACGATTTTGATAAAATTTAGCTTATTTGTAGCCTTTAACTTACCCTATCATATGCAAAAAACCGCATCTTTATACAAATTCTCGTTTAGCTAATAATAATAATAATAATAACTGATTTTGGGGGTTTTTTGGCCATAAAGGGGGTTGTTTTTTAAAACCTTTTTTCGTGCATCTATACAGGTCTAATTGACGAGTTTAGTGCAAATTTGTTCGAAATCAATCGAATAGTTTTCTCTCTAGATAATAATAATAATAATATTTATTAGTTAATCTCCTACTTTAATAAATCACCTATCCTCCTCCACCTACAATTATGAAGTCACAGTGAATCTGTTTAATAATTTAAATATGTTCGTGAGAAAGTATGTGCCAGTTTCTGATACCGTTTATTTCGATTGTAGAAAGAACAAATTTACTTTTGTTAGTAGAATTCAAAAGTATGCGTTAGTCTGTGAATCAGTGTTATTTAAACAATAAAATGTGGTTTAGTAGTAATGACATGGATCCAGTTTGAGATAATATATTTAAAGAATCCATAAATTAAGATAATACATATCTTCAACGAATAAAATTAGAAAATTATGTAAAATAATCTAAACGATAAATAAGCAAAAAGATGTTCCTAATTCATGTTTGTTCTCTTTGTTGAAACCTAGGTAAAAACCTTGCCATTAATCAGTCGTAGTATTTTGTTGTTTCTATTATATTTATATATTCTTATGTAAATCTCTTTGCTTATTTATTGTTTAGATTATTTTATATAATTTTCAAATTTTATATATGTTCAATATATGTATTATTCGTTATTTTAATAAGTTGTAAGATATATTGTACACTGTTTTCCGGTAGTTTAAGAAGTTTTTATAATGTAACGAACAGGTACGAGTACCGTTAGCCGCTTCTACTTGGCTTTTTGAAACATGTTCTTGGCGTGGTCACTGGTTGATCTACCTGAGGTAGGGAAAGGGGGGAGAATAGGTCTGTTTAGTTTATAGTTTCATTCTTGTTAGCATTAGTTTAGATTTAGAAACCTCCGATGATGGTAATTTGGTTACCGAAATGTACATCAGGGAACTAGAATAAATATATTAATAAATGTTTTTCAGTTTATTTGTGTAGTTTTATTCGACGAACTTGTGGTTGGGGCTTCAGTGTTTCTAATTGAGTAAAAACATGTACATTACTTTACAAACCATTCAGCGGCCGCGTACCTCGACGTTCGAAGGAAGACTGCAGAACCGATGTTACCTGCATTTCGTTATCTTGGATTCTCATCACAGCGAGTTTGACTGAAAGTTGAGTTTTTCGTTCAATAGTTTGTGTTTATTCAACTTAAATACTTTATATATTAATTCCTCCACGGCGTCCATGTACTTTCATTTTTAAATAATGTACAGGTGTAAAATTAGTCTCAAATTCAACATAATCATGGTTATTATCAATAATTTTCAAAACAATCTGTATGAGGTTAGGACTTTGTATAGGGTTATAATAAATACGTATGTCACTAGTAGAAATGATCTTACTCTTTCTATTCCGTTTTACAAACGTGGTATATTTAAAAACGGGTTTTTTAATTTAAATAATTATTTTATGTTTTTTACTCTAGTGCGTGGACAATTTTGTAATCGGTTTTAATCACCTTCGTTAGATTATGTCAGTCAGTTTTTAGCTATGTTTAAAGTTTCAACTAGTTAGTTTAAAATCTGTCTTAAAGACAAATCAACAGACAGACAATGACATGAGTCAATATGGCATTGTCAACCAGTTCTGAGATATGTGTACAGTTTCTAGCCATATAGGGAAGTACACTGATTTGAATAAATACCCCGAACCACAAAACAAGGAACAAAAACAATAACTAAAGAACTAAATTGTAAGTTATGTTTAATACGCTACACTTATGTACATTTCGATGACATGGTGATCATCCTCAGAGGGTTTAAACACTACTAAAGTATACAGACAATATTACAGAGCTATATATACCCGCCCGTCCCAATCCAAGACCGACCTGGTGGGGGAATGGGAGGAGCCACATTAAATCTACTACAATTATATATTATTAACAATAAAAGCCTATTTAACAATGAATTATTAAATGCAAAAAGTATAAAAAATAACAAACTGGTCTGCTAAAACGATAAACAGTCAAACAGTAATAAAAATAAAATAAAAAAACTAATAGGCCTAATGAAATAAATAACAAACAAAAGAAATTAAATACTTAAATACATAAAATAAAACAACATAACCTTTAAAATCAAATATTAACAAATATAGATCAACAAAATATAAATAATTTAAAATATAACTAGCTAAATTCGTACCGAAAGCTAGGTCATAAAAACGTGGTAATAATGTATAATCTGAGAAAACATATTCAATTCGTCTTATGCTTGCATTTTTGTACCGAAATGCACATAGTAAATACCAAATCAAAAGACCATGGAAACATTAGTGTGCCGACATACTGTATACTGGACAAAAGGAGTAAACAATATATATCACCCTAACGATGCAATTATTTTGCGAAACAAGATTAAACCGTCGTCCTAAATACATCCACCAATCCACTCTCTAGTATCTGGTTACCTCTGTTGTATCTCCCCTTTCTAATGTTAGAATTGTTTCAGAAATCTCTTTTCCATTTAAAACTAATTAGTAATAATAACTAATAACAATTTTGTATGCAGCCTTTTCACAGTGTGCTAGAAGTTGCATGACGTCGACTACAATACAAACATTTTTTTCACGCAGCTAAACCGTTGAAGCGAATTCCAAAATTAAGTTTACACTAGGGGACCCGGCAATGATTCGCTATTGCTTGGTTTTAGTATATAAATAAACACTTAGATTAAATTAACAAACACAATTCGGTGAGTGTATTGAAAAAATAATTTTGAAGTGACTTGTGGTTAAAATAAGATTCTTAATATCAGGGCAGGGGTGGTAGAGCGCTTATAAAACTTATGGGTGTTTAATGGTAATGCAATTTTATATGGGTGGGTATCCCATTTTAATTATTATTTAATTTTAAGGGTAGTTATCCCATTTCATTACTGCAACTGCAAAATTAAACATAACCTACTTCAATAAAGTAAATTACAACATAAACAAATCCTGTTATGATAATGAAACATGTGCTGTTATAATCAGCTGATCCATGCTATTATATCTGTCCAATAGAACTCCAAATGATAATAAAATATGTGCTGTTATAACCAGCTGATCTGTGCTATTACATCTGTCCAATTGAACTCCAGATGATAATAAAACATGTGCTGCTATAATCAGCTGATCTGTGCTATTATATCTGTCCAATAGAACTCCAGATGATAATAAAACATGTGCTGTTATAATCAGCTGATCTGTGCTATTACATCTATCCAATTGAACTCCAGATGATAATAAAACATGTGCTGTTATAATCAGCCGATCTGTGCTATTATATCTGTCCAATAGAACTCCAGATGATAATAAAACATGTGCTGCTATAATCAGCTGATCTGTGCTATT
>JAGFPH010012879.1:0-15834 GCA_018207615.1 Philaenus spumarius | reverse complement strand
GATGATAATAAAACATGTGCTGCTATAATCAGCTGATCTGTGCTATTCAGTTCTTCTCTAAAAACAATGTTATTGAATAACAAATATTTAAAATTCATTTTTTTTTTTTTAATAAATGAAAGAATAGTAAAATTTTAAGGCAAATGTTCAAATTTAGGGTTAATTACCTTTCATTTAACACAAACCGCAAGTCAATCGGTCCAATAGAACTCCAGATATCACTCGGAATAGGCTTAAAATGTTACCCCATGTTACATTGTCGTAAGAGATTCTAATTTCAGTTTTTAGAAAATTTAGTGTTGTAATAGCTGAAATCCAAGAAAAATGGGCAAATATACAGACAATTACCTTTAGTTTGGTACGAACTGCGTGTATATCGGTCCAGTAAAACTCGAGATCTCACTCGGATTACAAACAATCTTTTCAAATTAAGATATATGTATATATGTTTTAGGGTATCAACCAATTATTATGGAAATCGCTGAATAGCTGTCAGTGTTTACGAAATATATAAGTAGAATTTGGTTGCACCTCAGCCTACAGGGCCGGCTCAGGTGCTGCTTCGTTCCGCTCGCAGAGGAAACCCTCGGAACAGAAGCTGCCTCCACGTGGATTTGGACCGAGTACTTTTACAGTATTTTTAATTTGATCGATTTTGGAAAAAAACGGGTGATAAAGTCGTGTAAAAAAGCTAAATGTGCAGAATGATCTTTTATATAGTAAATCTATATATTTAAAAATCTCGTGTCACAGTGTTTGTTATCGGACTCAAGCATCTCCGATTTTTATGAAATTTGTTGTATATATTTGATAGGTTTGAGAATAGGGTGTAGGTTATTTTGTATACACCTAGGTGATAAGGGTGGCCATCTAAAGATTTCCTTATTTTTACAAATACCACTCACTCATCACGAAATCACAAAAACCACCGAACGGATTGGAATGAAATTTGGTATGTAGCTTCCTCTAGGGCACTGGGGGCTCGCTAAAAAAGGTTTTAAAAAAATTCGAAATTTTAGGGGGGGGATCAAAGTTGCTAAAAATCCCCATAACAAATATATTGTGTAATATATTTATTGATAGATAGTATATATATTTTTTGTTAATATACATTTAACTTTGATTTGTCTATCCGTGCAAAGCCGGATCGGGCCAGCTAGTTTTCTTATAAAAAACTTACACCAAAAATGTACTTCTAGTACGAAAATCACCAAAACATTTTTACATCAGGTCAAAACCCGTGCTTCGGTTGTTGGGTGTATTTTTGCTAACTAGCTCGCCTGAGCGACTTAGAAAACCTACTCACGAAGGCTGAATAGCTGCCTCACCTCGCTCTTGCAGCCCCAGATTGTGGACTGCATCTCACAATCTCGGGTCAGAAACTGCCCCTACCGTAAATCCCTTACTTTATGGTATTTCACGTTTTGATCAACTTTGGGGGAATCGGACGGGGTATTAGGTCGTGCGAAAAAACAAAATGGGCAGAATAATATCCTATATTTATGTTGAGACAAACCCCAAACAAATTTCATTCTAGTAATAAAAAACTAAAAAGTGCTTCCGGTTGTTTGATTTTGTTGGCTAGCGATCTCATCCGAGCAACTTGGAAATTAAACGTGTGTACAAAATTTGGACCAAATCGGTCGAATTATGCGGTCATTAGAGTGCTAACATATTTATATGTGTACAAATTGTTAATGACAAACCAAAACGTGTTTCGGGGACCATGATCGATGCTCATTCACCACTCACGACCTTGGATCTCACCATAAGAGTCACTGCAATAGCTCATCTTTCCTATGGAAATTCGATAAAAAAACTTTCGCACCACCAATCTAATTATAATTCCAACTTATTTGAATATCAATAAACTTAAAATATGATTTGTCATAGACACTCTTGTCTTATAATATCAAAACAATAACTAAGAAAGGTAACTGACAGTGTTGCCAGATCTATCAATAGTAAACAAGTAAACTAATTGACATTGTTGCCAAATCTATTAAAAACTAGATGTGCCCGCTATTTCACAGGCGAAAAAATGTATGATCTGCAATATTTTTCAAAATATCTTGACAATCTATACTATAGGGTGATTCTGGGATTATTATACTAATTGGCTTTTTGTAAATAGGTTTGCTAAGGTCCCTCGTATTTTGTATATCTGTTTCCATTTCTTTTTTAAAATAATAGAGCTGGTAAGTTTAAAAAAGAACCTGTAAATCATGCATTCAGAAAATAATGCGCCATGCGAAACTTAAGGTGGGAAATAACTTACTAACTCTCCCACATAATCTTGTTAAATATGCACATTACTAAATCGTTCTATCTGCGTTGAGGGATAACGCCAAACTATGAACTAACTTTGCCCTCGACTCCAAACTTTGCTAAAGTTAAGATTCCTTGCATGACTGGGAACGAACAAAACTATGCTTCAACATTAAATATTAGATTAGTGTTGTGCTTTTAATAATGTACATACATTAACAAAGTGGCAGCACTCATCAATGTTGCCACCTAACTAACATTCTGTACTAGAAGTTTTAAGTTTTGAAATAAAAGTTTTATATAACTTACATCTTTATGTTATACTAGGGGAAACCCCGGCGTGCTCCGCACGCCAATCTCATTGGATCCTTTTATACACATAATCATTTTATGTTTTCTTTATAAAAAAGGTGTAGGATTAATAATAACACCAAAGCTAAGATGGTAAATAATGTTAAACGTTGAAATCAAATTATTTCGTATATTTTATAACAGCAGTTATAATAAAGATTAAAAGAACCAGCAAGGCTCAGGTCTACACTTTAATAAAAACCTAACCTAAAAGTTAGAAATACAAATAATTGCTTTAAAGTTTGAAATCAGCTGTTAATGGAAATATTAGAGCAAACAGCTGTTTTATCTGTTATTTTAATCAATTGGTTGCTTTTGCAATAAATGTAAATGCATGTGTTGGTCCATCAGTCTAAACCTAACAAGAATTTGTTCCGACTAAACATACAAATATTGAAATACAAAATGTTTTTATCAAAATGAATTATAGCCTCTGTTACTCAGGGATAGTGTAGCTTTTTATTAGTGAAACTATTTTTTCAATCGGTTCAGTAGTTCCAGAGGTTACCCCCTACATACATAAAAACAAATTTTACCCCTTTATAATATTAGTATAGATAATGCTTCTGTACGTGTGTATGTCGCTGGACTCCTCTTAAAAGGCTGGTCCAATTTTGGTGAAATTTTTATGTGTGAGTTTCTCTATCCCTATAAAATAAATATAAATTAAACTACCTTCCTGCAAGCTATAAATCTAAAATTATGTAACATGTAATATTATTTTTAAGAGATATACAAAACTATTTGCAATTTGATTACTTATGTCGAAGGGATGAAATAAAATAACTGCCCTTAAAATTAAATAATAATACACTTACTTTTTCTATATTCTCAAAAACTACTCAACTAATTATACTAAAATTTCACCTACACATACCTATTGGTACCAGGATTTGTTTAGAGAATATGGTCAATACAAACAAAAAGATTGAATGGAGTAACTGCAATAAAATAAATTTACTAAATTTCTACAAACAGTAGTTCTAAAATTATTTAATATTATCCATAATTGACATTTAAAAAAATTGCAATTCGATTACTTAAGGGTCGGCACTAGCTGTCGGCCATGTTGACCATAAGACCATAAGACCAATGTTAAATTAAAATCCAAATTTTCCCTTCATTTTTGATCGGAAAATTATAAACGATATGTCATTTTAAAGCTATGGTCAATATGCATGCAAATGGCCTTTTAAAAACTAAGAAAAATATTTTGTTTAATATTTATTAAAAATTTAAAACATTGATTTTTAATATTTTTTTATGTTGTCACTATTAATTATAGCGAAAAACTACCAAGCCATTCGCATGAAGAATTTCGGCCCCAAGAGTTTGGTATTTTTTTAAAAACGCTATTTGAACAATTGCGGGTTTTAAATGGATTTAGGCTGAGCAATGTTCGTGTAACCTACCGCCGCTATAGGGTGATTTTAAATATTTTTTTACGTTGTAATTATTAATTATAGCGAAAAATTACCAAGCCATTCGGATGAAGAATTTTGTCCCCAAGAGTTTGGTAATTTAAAAAAAGCGCTATTTGAATAATTGCTGGTTTTAAATGCATTTAGGATGAGCAATGTCCGCGTAACCTACCGCCGCTACGCTGGATTCGCAGGTTGCTTTCTGTTTTACTAGAGTCGACCCTTAAATCAAAGGGATGCAATGAGACAACCACCCTTAAAATTAAATTAACAATAGCGAAGCATTGCCAAGTCCACTATATATAAAAACTAATTTGCTGAATCTGTATACCAGCCGCTACGCCTTTTCTAGAACAAAACATTGGACAGATAAAACAATAAAACTAACACGAAAATAGACTATTTATTGAACCTACATCATGAAGGCGTACATTTTGTAAGCGGCAATTTAACTCCAAAACTACTTAATAGAATAATATGAAACTTACTGCCATAGTTTTAATTATTCTTATGAGAGCTATTTTGGTAAAGAAAGCCATAGTTATAAACAATCATTCCATCGACTGAAGCTGAACGCTTAAGTCCACTTTTTAGCAAATTTCCATAGAAAAGATGAGCTATTGTAGTGACTCTTATGGTGAGGGCTATGTTCGAGTAAATGAGCACCAATCATAATTCCCAGACAAATTTTGTTTAAATTTGATTTGTAAAAAAATTGATTCGAAAGATTTCTTCAACTCTACGTAGAAAACCGTTCATCATGAAATCTACTAATTATGAAACAGATTGTTATGAAAATTAAGTAATGAATGCTTCCACTTTCAATTAATTGTATGATATTTATACTGCATCAGTGTTTAAGTAGTACTACAGTGAATTATGTCGCTTTTATAAATCCACTGTAAAGAACGGGAACAAGTGAAAGTGAACGAATCTTTCAAATGAACCGGACCAAAAAGAGTCGTTCAGTGGGGTAAACGGACTTGCCCATCTCCCAATGAAGTGGTAAAGACTAGAAACGCACAAGTTGGAACAGTCCTAAAGCTTTCACCATCTACTAACTCTGCGGTCAGTGGGAGTGGGGTGGCTGACTGATCTGTACGCTCAATTTAACATCGCATTGACTGAAATATTCATGTCTCAATGAAATAGTTGATTTCGTGTTGCTATTATAATTACACACATTCGATTGCAATACTGGAGTTGCAGTGTAGTTGTGAAACCCAAAAATAAAGATTGTTTAAATTAAAGAATCCCAAATAAACTTCACAAATTGATCTTTGGTTTTTTTCGCTTGACGTCTTCACATTATGGGAGTTAGACCGATGAAGAGTAGCGTATAATGCAGCTAAATCGGTAGCAGTAACTCGATTCGGACGTAGCCGACCTGTAGGAGGCTGGACTAGCCCCTCGGCCACTCTGTTTCTCCATGTCAACACTGAATAGACACACTAGATTGCTGCCATACTGGATGCTGTACACAAGGAGTTAATGTTATATTTCACCTTGACGATGACATTATTTTACGAAACAGGCTTAAATAGATTTCCTACATTCTTCCACCCGTCAACTTCACGTATACGGTTTACTTCCCTCTTAATAATGCTGTTGTTGTTTAAGACAGATGTCTTACACTTACAATTTAGTACACAAACCCCTCCCAATTCAGTTCTACCCCCGTCTTCTTTGAATGATACAAACATAATCTGCGATTCACCTTTGTTTTGTTTACATACATTTTCTTACAAGCAATAATGTTTGGTGTGACGTAAATCATATTCTGTGATAGTAATTAACAACAATGTGTGTTTGCATTGTTTTCAAAATCTATTAAACATTATGGTTCGGCGATTGAAAACAGAGTTCATTTAAATAACTATATAAAAGGATTTTTTAAATTTTAAATGTAATTTTTTAATCTAATTTAGCAGAGTATGAGAGTGTTGTGTTATGTAATAGATCTGGACCTTCTTTAAGCAGATAAAACTGCTTCCATGTGTCTAGAAATAATAAAAAGTTGGAAAACAGCAAAAGGTGGTAATAATTATATATACTATAATTATATAATAAAGTATGTGCGTTTTATTCAATAAGTAAGTGAGGGAGAGAGAGTAAGCGTCAACATGTTTTATTATTTGATTATACAGTGTCCATTTTAACTGGGCCACCGTTGGGATCTCCAAAAGTACAAGAGTTACAACAATCTTTAACAGGGGGGGCTTCACCTGTTTTTTAGTGACCATTAAAATATGAATTTTAAATTTCAAAAATTCGCCACCATTTTCCAATATTGCGGACAACTTTCGAATCCCTTATGGAAAACCCTGTATTTTATTATGATTTCGGGTTTCACCAGTTATTTTAAGACTTTTTTGACACGACTAACCGTTTAAAAGTTAGACGACTGTTAAGTTTTAAAATAAAAACACCCTTACTGAGCGCAAGGTATTTTGGTATGGAAACGTTTTGAACCAATGGAAACGCTCTTAACACTAATAAAGCATTTTTTTAGACAATTCACTTTTTAAAATCAACAAATACCATTTTTGTTGAATTTTAAAACCATAGGCTGATACAGAGGAATTAAGTGATAAAATGTTTTTTAAATCACGCATGAAAAATGCAGTTGATAACATACAGTATGTTCAATATCCGCTGATTCACAATCCGCCATCTCAGATGGCTGCTTCGTTTCGCTCGCAGTTGGAAAACTCTCTAAAAGCTCTCGCTAATCTTTTTCTCGTTTGTACCTGGGTCAACGAGCATCGTTCAGTGTTTTTAACATCTGGATTGTATCTATAATAGAATATTTAGTGACTTTGAAGGAGGTATAAAAAGAAGCTGTACCTATTCGCCTTCTAAGTGACTTGAAAGGTGGTATAAAAAGGAGTTCAGATTAAAAATTTTATTCAAATTTTTCAGACTTTATGCGCGTTTTTGAAGACTTAAGACCTAGCGCATTCAATTCCTGACGTCAAATAACCCCTGTATGCAAATTTTCATAAAAATCGTTAGAGCCGTTTTCGAGATCCGCGACAGATACAAAGATAGATACAAGAATTGCTCATTTAAAGTAATAGGATTTTAATAATATAATTTATAATTTTTGATGATTTAAATCATAATTAGTTTAGGTAATTTAAGATTTAGGTTAGTAGGCCCCATTTTCATAAATAGGAAAAAATTCTTGGGAGTGATTTAAAAAAAATCATAATTAATGTAGATTAAAAACATTGTGCAATGTTTCTTTATCTTAAAATGAATACATATCTAATTGGGAAGAGTTCAACCAGTCCACAGATCAATCAGCCCAAACACGGCGAGGGATCAACCAGTCCAAAGAAATAAATAAAATTAAAAGGTTTGGGTTAGTTGAGCTTTGGACCAATTGAACCGCTTATTTTAATAAAGGTTCAATTGGTCCAAAGTCTAAGCAACCGAATACAACGCACGGGTCAATCAGCCCAAACTAGCGTTCGGCTCAATCAGTCCAAAAGTGTAAACAAACTAATGCAACGCCCGGTTCACAACTACACTCAGCCAAATAAAGAATGACGTCCGAGTTGTTAGTCAAGTTCTTTGCATTTATATCTAAACTAAATGGATATAAATTATAAATTTGTGTTATTATTAATGTATATACAATGTTTATTCGTTTATTTTTAACATCTTTGATAAGCAACAAATAGTTTTTTGTAAATAAAATACACATTACTTAGGCCTACTTCACTTGTTATTTTATAATCCAAATATTTCAATAATATTATTTATTTTTAACAACAACATGTGACTATCTTATCAGACATTTAAATCTGCTTTGAGAAATATATCATATATATAATAAATAAATATGAATCTTTGATTAGATAATTATTTTTACTATAGCCGCCTTTCTGTAGAACTTATTTTTTAATTAATATTATTTTTTATGTAATTATTCCACTTTGCTGGATTTATAAATAACTTTATCTTATTTCTAAGACCAATTTTAAGGTAGTGAACAAACAAAAAGAGTTAGTTTTAGCAGTTTGCAAATTAGATAGTTTTGATTACCTATGTGGTTTTTTATACAAGTAATTTAAGGAATGTAACAAATATTAACTTACATGAACGTCTTTCGTTTTGTAATATTATTTTTGATGTAGGTATTCATACGCATTTGTAGTACTCAATTTCATTAATAAACGTTTTCGAGTAAGTTCACCTGCAATTTTCGTCGACCTAAACTAAATATCAGCTCTAAGTATTAAAAGGAAGGCCTAGTCGTATAACTAATAACGAAAACAGAAAATCGGCCAAACTAAATGTGCTACGCTTATGGAGGTGATGGTCATATTCGGTAAGGAGGTGATGACCAATTATTTATTCACCTTAACCTATGTTTTATTCTGGATTATTTTTTGGAAAATTTATTATTTAATCAGTGATATTTAGTGCATGCATAAACAGTAAATACCATTTTGATGCTGAATTTTAAACTGTAAAAAATGCTTTAAAATTAATATACCTTGTTATCACTTTCCATTGCCAGGTTTAAAAAAATATTTAATTTTGATTTTGCGTTAAAGCTCTCAGGATGGTTATTGTTTTCAAACATAATGCACATTCACAACTTAAATAGCTATGGTTTTGTTAATTTACAAGATAATGACTTTCAAATTCATTTCTCAAGTTAAGAGAAATAGTTATAACGGGCTGCTTTAGTTTGACCGATTTTCAATACATAGACTATATTTTAAACTCGTTATCGAAATTAAAATCATGAGTTTAACTTCTTCTATGTATAGTTTGAAGGCGTTATCTCATAAATTGACAAAATCTGCGATATTGAAGAATAAATGTGCGTTTTGTTCATAGAAAATGTCCATAAGTGTAGGTCTAATTTGGTCAATTTGCAATATATCGAATTCAAATGTAGCATAGCCATTAAAAGCATATTGTGAACGTATATAGCCTATACAAGTGATGGGCAAACTTTTGTAGAAGGGCCAGAGGGGAAATAATGTTACCTAGGAGAGACAACAAAGTTTAGCCTATTAAACATTATTGTCCACTGGAATTATTGTTTTTAGAATCGGGAAGTTTTTCTTAGCTGGCTTTTTTCAAATAGAACTAATTGATGAAACATTTAAGATGATCCCAGCTATCATCTTATAATTCAATTTAATACTAATTACAAATAAACACGGGATTTCAAACAGTCCAGAAACATCGGAAAACCAATCAGAATAGAGGGCAAACAGTATGCGTAACCGTGAACTTGTAGCAATGAAAATATCTGTGACAGTGACAAAAAATATCTGTCACTGTGTCTGGCTTGTCACATTTAGAAAATCACAGTCGCAGAAGTTTATAATAGTGGTTTCTTATTTAAGTGTATCACATAATATTATGTGGGTGTTTGAGTTAGTATTGTTTTACTACAAAAAATGTTTTGCTATTATAATCGTAAGGTTTTAAAAGACTAAATAAGAAATAATTTTTCAAAAGCCTATTGTTTTTGTTATGAAAGCATCTAAACACAATTTATGGATATGTTCAAGCAATTTGATTTTGTTTTAAGTTAAAATCTGATCTAAACAAATAAATACAATGTGGTATATTTGTAATAATAACAAATATATATATATTGATTGTTTACATTTTAGTATGACTAGGGGCTCTGCCCCTGGACGCTTCGCTCGCAGTTGGAAAATTCGCTAAAGAATCTCTTTAATCTTCTGTCAACTAAAATTATGAAACCAGGTTTAAATATATTAACAGTAATTGCAAGATTAAATATAACCTCAAATACATGCTTTAGAAACGTGAGAGGCTTTCATTACGATTTTAGTCCTAGTTCTACTATCTTCTGTCAACTAAAGTTTTGAAACCAGGCCTAAATATAGTAAAAATTATTATAGGATTAACATAACCTCAATACTATGTTTCAGAAATGAGCCTGGCCTATATTTCAAAATTGACTATTGAAATATATCCATCTTTGCCAATTTTACCTTTGTTTTTAGAAAATAAATTGTTAAATTAGGCCCAATTTATTTTAATTCCAACGTGCTAAAACAGTATAAATTAGCTTGTTTTTAACAGTATTCAATGAACAGCTGATAAGACAGTATAAATTGGCTTGTTTTTAAACAGCTGTTTTTATCGCTTTATTTACTATTTCCTTGTTATTTTGTAACCGCATGGCAACCCATAAGACCCTATGTTAAAATTTTTCAACTTTTAAATTGGATTTTATCAAAAACTAGTGGACCCGGCAATGCTTCGCTATTGCTTAATTTGAAACTTTGAAAGCCTGTAATTCGTATCCCGTGTAATTCAACATCCTGTAATTTGTATCCCGTGTAATTCAACATAGGCCTAATGTGTGTTACACATAATTAATAAAATAACTGATTTGAATCAAAAGTTTAATACAATTTTAGGTTAGGCCTTTAAAACCTATGAAATATAATAATTCAAAAATCTAATATTACAATTTAACATTATATTATTGTTACACATTATAAATAAAACAGCTTATTTGGACCAAAGGTTTAACACAATTTTAGGTTAGGCCTATTATTATAAAATCAACACACTTTTTTTTAAAGTGTTTGGAATTATCACCATAGTAACCAGAATAACACATTAATAAATACGAATCAGCTGTTTTATCTTTTATATGGCTGCTTATGGGAGGGATGAATTTTCGCATTTTCTACCCTTTAAATTCAAAATTTTGCAAAATCCTTTCTTAGCACGCCTCTACATTATTGGACGGATGTACATTCCAAATTTCAAGTCTCTAGCTTTAATAGAATCGGCTCTGCGTTGATCGTCAGTCAGGACATTGCATTTTATATAAGAGATTGCGTTCTTACACGAAATACTACTATACCGGTATGGGTGTACTTAAAAATCAAAACTACACCTAAATACAAAATTTCTTTAAATTCGTTAGAGCCGTTTTCGAGATCCGCGACAGATACAAAGATAGATACAAGAATTGCTCATTTAAAGTAATAGGATGGGATAGGATAAACGATTGATATAATGTTTGTCAAATTATGAAAGCTTAACAATCCTGGAGTCACCCTGAAGTTAGCTAGGACATTTGGCAGTTATAATGCTACCAAGTCGTTTTTAAATTGATCTCTTCCAGTACAGGGCTGCTAGAAAGTGGGTCACCGTGTTTTGGTCTCAATCTACTAAAACCAGTGCTGGTTCTAGCCCGGAACAGGGGGCAACTGCCCTCCTCCCCAGTTTTGCCAGGATTTCAAGAAATTTTTATTAAGAGCTTAGTTTGGTGACAAAAAAATATTTAATATATTTTGACACTTGAGAGTTTTTATTCTGAAACGTAAAGTATCTACTGTTCAATTTAGTTCAACTGTTTCTTCGTTCAATTTAGTTTTTCCGTTGATTTTCATGGAAATTAGGCCACAGTTTAGGAATAATTTGATTTTAGTGCTGCCTTTATACGTTATTATTTATACAGTTATTGTTTATGGATTCTATTAATTAGTTCAGTGGTAAATAATCTTTTACTAGTAAGCCCCCGTGAAAAATCACAGAATATATAGTATATAAAACAGAATTGGCACAGTAGGTACTGTTCAATTGGGCTAAAATTAAAATTTGTCTATGTTATGGTACTTTTTGATAAACTTTATCATACAAATAATAATTGTAGTAGGTATCTTACTCGTGTGAAAGATATCTTAATTTAGTGATTGACATTTTTATATTATAGGTACACAAAACAAACAAAATCTTTTTTAATTTATGAAAGTAATGGTAAATTTCATGCATTTGTTTTAAATCTATTGACGAATTTTCTTTGACTTAAGCCAATATTCAACCACATAATAACTATAACAAATGGGGTTTACTAATATAATCTTAATATTAAATTTATATTGAGGTATAGATAGCAATAACACATTATAATAGTAAACAATAATAATTATAACTTAATAATTAATTATTACTAAATCAAATTTGGTCAAGTTTCGATATAGCGAAACTAAATCTAGTTAGCATGTTAACCGTTAAACTAAGACCATCTTCTTGCCAAGATCGTGTGCTTGCCGCTTGCGACATGGGATCTAGCAGTGGCACATGGTAATACCAATAATCAATTATGGCTAAAGGATATTATGGTTAGTTAGCAGTTAGCACATGTGGTTTGTCGTAATCATCTTTTGTCTATATATTTTTTAAATCGCTTTCTTTCAAGAGAATTCTTTTGTTAACACTTCGTAATATACGTAATTTCTTTGTTAGCCTATTTAACAACGTTTTTTTGGATGCTGTTTATAAAGTCCTTAGCCTAACACACTTTGCAACACAATTATCCTTCAGCAGTTGTGATTTGAACTGAACATGTAACAGTTATTATCCAGGTAAGTTGCTTATTTATTTAAACATTTATAACAAGGTGTTAAAACAAATTAGTACTAGTTGTAATTTGCATATTCAAACCATTAGGCCCTATGTATGTCATAGGCTAATCAATTTGGGTGCAACTTTACTATTCGACTAACCTATACCTAACAGAAATGCAAAAATAATAATAAAAAATACCTAAAAGGTTCTAACCTAACCTAGGCCTATTTAGTCACAGTATGTTTGGCTAAAGGTTATCTTGGTTGGCAAATATTTAATAGGCTAATGCAATTTTATTCGGCGAAATTGTAGAATACCACTACTAGCCTACTCGCAGTATTTCAGCAGATGTGTCAACCTATGAGCTAAAAAATTTCTAAGTAATCATATTGTTTAGGTTATATTTATAATATCAAATCAATGTTTTAAACTAAATGTAGGGCATAACTTTACTATTCGACTCTAGGCTAACCTAGAGCTAACAGAAATGCAAAAATAATAATTAAAAAAATACCTAAAAGCTTCTAACCTAACCTATTTAGTCACAGTATGTTTACCTGTATTTAACATTTAACAGTAGAATGTGAAACAACGTCGTTGTCTGCCAAAATATTAGGTTAGAGTCAAATAGTAAAGTTACGCCCAAAAAATGTTTACATTTCATGTTAAAATGACACGATTCCCTATTCCAATGTGTTTAACTAAACTCAAAATTTTCTGTTTTCGACTGACAATAAATATAAATAGGCTAGGCCTACTAATGAAAAATTATCTGTATAATTTAATATATGGTAACGCCTAAATATATCCCTAGGCCTACTTACATGCTAAAATATTCCTATTAACCTAAAATACTTTGTGAGAAGTCACTGCTTATGTATAATTTTAGTAAAGCCATAGGCCCACACATATTTTACATATTATAATTGATACATTTTTTTTGGGGGGGTTTAAAGGCGAAAACCTGGGTGGTTATTTCTCATCGCCTGTTATAATTGATACAAATAACCTATCTAAAGGATAGTCCTATATCCTACAAATTGAACAAAAATTTTAAAAAACCTATATCTTTAAAACAAACATAAATTTGTAGGGTATTTGCAAATTAATAGACCCACTAAACTTCGTCTACTATTCCACTAATTAAATGTTTTGTCATTGATTGGGTTGCGTAATAAAAGGAAAAACCTTAATTTAAACTGACTTATAAACTTATAAAAATGTAATTTAGTTGTAGGTTAATATATGTAACATTATTATTGTAGGCTAACCTTTATAATACCTTGTGTTTGCTTACGTTAGGTGGTGTTTACTGCAATTACATATAATTCATTCCTATTTTCAGATATATCTCATAAAATATGGAAGATGCAATTACTAATCTTGATTAAAGTCACATTCTTCAGACAGAATAAATAGTGATTAAATAGCCTCGGCTACAGAAGACAGCAAAAAAAAGAGAAATCCACAGCCTACAAATTTTGGCATGCATAACTTAGGTAAATTAAAGATGTTTATTTGTTTTGACGGCAACTCTCAATATGTTCATGTTTTTAAATAGGTTTGAACACTCATATTTTTGTAATTTTACCCTTCTATTTTTAGTTTTATTAGATACAGTGATTTCAGAATAAATAACAAATGCTTGCGGTTATTCTAAAAACAACTAATACCACTTTTAAAGGATAGGCATACCAGTAACCATTACTTTTAACGTTACCATATAGGCCTAAGCAGGCCCGGATTTAGAAATTTGACGCCCCTATGCAGTTGCCAAAATTGCCGCCCCTCCCCCACCCTTGACATTTCTTAAGTGGTGGAATTAGTTTGTTTTATTCAATAGAATGCATTTTTCTGAAAGCAAATATTTTATTTTATTATAATCAGTAGCCTTATAATAATGAGGTATGGGTCATTCCATATCAAATCAACCACAAAAAAATGATTTTGACACCCACCATCTCAGATTTTGATGAAACTTGGCAAGTTGTTCTATTCATTGATTTAAGAAAAAATTCCAAATTGTTTTGCTCTATCTCTAATAGTTTAGGTTTTACAGCCTCTTAAAGTTTTTGGATTATTGTTATTTTTATCGCTCGGCCGCAGAAAACTAAGTTTGTTTTCCGATGAAAAATAAATTATATCTTTGCTAGTTACCAGCCAATTTAGATGAAACTTTTTTTGAGTATACACCAATATGTCAGGAAGGATTTAAAAAATGTACAAAGCTACCAAGTGTTTATTTGGGACCAGAAAAAATCTTAAAGTGTCATTTGTAGGATTTTCAAAACAAAACGCAGGGTTCTACGATAAATGAAATATCTCCTAAAGGGAAAAGGATAATCATGAAAATATTTTTTTGTTTTTGTTCTAAGAGATGTGCTCTATCACATGAAAGAGTAAAATTAGTGGGTATTTTACTCCTTTATAATTTTTTCTCACTTCAAAACAAATTTTTTTTAAGATTATTTCATTTTACTAACAATTATATAATTAATAATTTACCAAATAGAAATAGGAACATTAGGTAGTTTTATTTTAATCTTGAAGCCTGTTTAAAGTATATGGTTGAATACTACCGTAGCTAAATATATATAGTTTCAATTATTACCATTGACGCAGGTTTTAGGTAAACGACAATGGTAAATAAGTTGAAATCATTTAATTCTTAAAATTATCAAAGTAAAGATAAGCCTACACTTTTAGTAAACTCTATAGGCCTACAACATTTTATTAAAAACATAATTTCAAATCATTCTATATACAACAGCTTCTCAAAATCTATAACTAAGCTAATGTGATAAAGGCCTAATTAATAGTTCAGTTTCTTTGGAAGCAGTAAGAAACGATTCAAAGGGACAAGATCATTTCACAACTTTCAGCCACTACTAGATGATTCTGGAACAATTGAGGCTAGAATAATTAGCAAGGATGACAAAGCAGCTATTGTTTTTAATTTATTTAACAAACAGCAAAACTTTTTCGTGAAATTAGAAGATTTGAACCCTGGATATTTTATTGCTTGTGTCTATGACAGCTTATGGTACTTTGGCATGGTGAGTGAGATAAACGCTAAAGAAAAAGATGTCACGGTACAGTTTCTACATCCCCACGGACCATCAACATAATTTTTTTGGCCCAAGAAGGAAGATGTAGAATGTATGATAAGTGCCCAATCTAAATTTGACAGTATTGAAAAGTGTTAATGTACTAAAACCTGTTTCAACGGTAAGAATTGCATATCCTACTTTATTTAACTAGCATTCAAACATACTTAGTAAATATACTTAGAAAAATATAAGTTTTTTCTAAAATTAAAAACTAAGGGGTTTTTGAGATTCTCGAAAAACGAAAAATCCCCATAAGAAATACATGAGAATTTAAAAACATACAACAGCTGTTCTGCAGTTTACATTAAAAC
>JAGFPH010012878.1:10445-28408 GCA_018207615.1 Philaenus spumarius | reverse complement strand
TCTGTGTTTTGGACAAGGTGAGCATGCTCTGAGGCCGCTACCTGTCCTGAGTGACCGGCTGAGTTTCCAGTTGTTGGCTGGTTCTCTGCCGTGTTTTGTTTTTTTGTTTTTTGTTTTGGGTCCATATGATTCCCACGAGTAGAGCAGGGTAGTAAAGAGGTCCGCCGCACAGAGCCCGCATGCACGGTAAGGCTAAGTTTCCCTGAGAGGTCGCCTGGTATCTCAGGTATCCCGTTTAATGCACCATTACCCTGGTACCATTCATCCTATCAGCACGGGTGAAAAACCTTCGGATTGGGGATTTTATTTCAGGGTTTACTCCCTTAGATCCGTTGAATTCAGCCTAGACCTTAGTCCAGCGCAGGGTCACCTCGTGCAGGATGCAACTCTTCATTGCATAGGCCCAACTCTTCAGTCGAGTGAGCCAACTCCAACGGTCTTGAGTGCAGATACACCCCTGAGGGCAAGGGAATGAGTGTCACGTCCCTTGTGACGCTCACCTCCTCAACCTCTCGACAACCAAGTTAAATAACTTGATCCCGCCGCAGCGGCCCAATAGGATGATAGTTTACTACGAGTAATTAGTTCAGGTCGACACGATGTAGGTTTTTTTACTCTTGCAAAAATAGTTATAAAGCAAAACTTTGTTAAGTTTTTTTCTAAGTTACTCAACTGTCATTTAACCTAATCCTGAAGTTACTAACACTAGAGTAGAAAGCGTTATTCATCGAGCCACAATGAAATAAAATACATCAGTCGACTTTATTATTGAAAATATATTATCTTGAAGATCACACCTTTCTTATACATTAAGTATGAAGGTCGATCAATTCATTTTATAAAGCAATATAAATGTTAATGAGCATTAGTGCGGTGTTCACGCACATGCCAAAAATAACTCTCACTGAATGTTACAGTTTATAAAATGTGCAACCTAACGCTATATGACTGTTCTATTACAACTTCCTTGCATATAACCATTGTATTTGGATAACCTAATAGAACTAGCCTAGTCAACGAATGCCCAAATTATTGTGTATTTCGCCTCAGTATATTATTTTATTTTATTATTATTATGTCACTAGGTCGACGGAAAAAGGTTTTGTTTCTCGCATTAAAGTTGAGTTAGTTTATATAATGTCATACGTCCGTAGGAAGTCAAATTATTGTGTTTTTCGCCTTTATATTTTATTATTATTATATCCTATATATTTTATTAGTATTATATGCGGTATATTTTATTTTTATTATATCCGGTATATTTTATTGTTATTATTATTATTATTATTATTATTATATCGCAATGTCAACGCAATCGTATTTTGTTTGTGACGAGAACTTGTACGTAAATGGTGGGAAAGTGTCCTGTATGAGTGCAAAAGTAATAGCTTCACTGATAAGTGCCACTTTACAAAGAAATGGCGGAAAAAGCTCCAATCTTGTATTTTTGACATCCCTTAAAGTTCATGCCACATGCAGAAAACATTATACGTGAGCAGATACTGAAATTGAAGGATTAAAATTATATCATACGTAACGCACTGTGCCATAAATGTGCACAACACATAAATTATGTGAGTATGTTGCCGTTAAGGCAGATAAAATAAATTAAACATACACACAACAAAGATAGGTTAGGCCTAGAGTAAAGAACCAACAATTTATTTTTATTGAATTTTAGTAGAACAAACCATTGAGGCCTTCTGGCAACTGCAGCGTGTTGTGCTGCAGTCGCCATTTCACTTGCAGAATATTAGGTTCTAACTGTCATCTGGTGCTATTGGATCTTGGGTTCTAATAGGGATGAGGTAGTTAAGCAGTCCATCGCGTTCTGCTCCCACCCCCATTCCTCTGGGTGGTGGGAGGGATGAGATATCGGGCAGCACATTTTCCACAGACTTGACGATTGTGTCGTAGAAATATTTGTTGAGTGATTTTTATTTCTTCGGGGCGCCGTACCACCTTAGGAAACAATTATTGCCAAGTTCTGGAATCTGCTTATGGCAGCTTCAGGCTGCTGTTGTAGTATCACATCCTGTGAAAGCATGGATGAGCATAATGCCTTGAGCTCCTGTAAATCAGCGGTGGAAATACAGACTGGTTGGCACCGTTCCTCGGCCCAGTTTCATAATGATGATGTATTGGTCTTTGGGGATTAGCACAATCAGAAGGACTATGAGGTCTGAGTCATCTCCAATGACAACGACTTGTTAATCTGTTGACTTATCAATGGCTGTTTCAAAACAGAGGCCTGTTTCATCGCATAAGCTGCAATTCTTTCGGCTCACGCAGGGCCGGATTTCCCAATAGGCCCGGTAGGACCGGGCCTATGGGCGCAAACTCCCAGGGGGCGCACGGCCGAGAGAAAACATATCTAGAAATTAAAATAAATAGCCATAACTTAACATATCTTTTGAATTGATAACAAAAAAAATCATTCTGATTTTGAAGTTCATTGGAACAAATAATTGTTGGTAAACTTAAACTATGTTTCTACATTACGCATAAACTTCGTTACAACATTGATCTCAACACGGAAGAACTGGCTGTAGGCATTGACCCCTCCCCAACTATCGTCCATTCTACTGTACATCTGTTGCCTTAGGGAAACATACAAAATATCTAGTTTTACTTTATATCACAGTTTTTGTGTCACGTTATCAAAATACTTCATGTAAGCTGTGTTTCTGAGATTAAACCTATTTTATAATGTATTACAGAGTTTTTTTATTTATTTGCCCAAATGAATAAATTGAACAAAACCTAAGTTATTAACATAGCAATGGCCATGCTTTGTTGCGGGAATGCTCTGCGGGTTGGATCGTTTTGTTTCAGTCTCACAAACGTGAGCTCGCTATTTAATACATAAAATTACTAAAAGTGTTTTAAGACGACATTTTGTTAAGCCCAGAACAAAGTAAATTACTCAAAAAACTTACAATGATAAAATGGCATCGTGGAGTGGTGTTTAAGCAATTAACATACAGGCCTGATATAATTTTTTAATAAAGGTTTTTGGGGAAGTAACTTTGATCCTATTTTTAGTTTTATATTATTACGATGTGGCTACTCTCTTGGCTTTAGATTTAGTGAGAGGTTACAAACACATTTCATAGCTGATTAAAAAATCGAGTCCATATTATAAACATCTGTTTTATTTGATGGTACTAAACAATACTTTTAATTCTACACTATGTGATAAATAATTACAGTAAACCTCCGGATAATCTTTTACTTTACTCTATGGGCAAAATTGAGTTGAAATTTCTTCTCCACAAATAAGAATTATTTTTAAAATACACAACTCTCCCAATATATAAACCCAAAAAAATATTCCTTTCTTTATTGTAATATGAAAAACATACAAAAGAAAAAAGAAAAATATAACTCACTTTAACAACAAAAATAGCAAAATAAATTGAAATGTGACACAATAATACACAAAAAAGAAAAAACCAAAACAATATTACTTCTAAATCCTAAAACAAGAAAAAATTAATATAAACAACAACAGAAATAACTTCCTAGAGTGGAACACCCTCGGGGAAAACCGCTCTGGTATTTCCTTACTACAGCATCTACTCCTCGTCTCGCCCAAGAATCTTTCAAAAAGCCCTCCTGTTTTCTCCCTATTTAAAAACTCTTGCCCCCACTAAGGTTTCCCCATCAAGTCTTATTTTGAATTTAGTTTACTTAAAAACGCAACTCTTAGATTTACGTAATTTATAATTACATAACTACCTCCTTTAATAAATACATAATTCTGCTTACAAGTGAAATTCTGTTATTGTAAAATTTTGGGTTTGAATAAAAAATATATTGTCTCATTCCATTTCGTAACAATATGAAATTAAATATAGGTTTGATCATTTGTTTTATCAAGTATAAACATGATCAAGGTGTTAAATGTTAAACAGTTGGGAGTTGTAACAAATTAAAACTACTTTATACACATTCATTTCGTTATATTTATATAACTGTTCAGTGATCCCAATGTATTAGTTCAAAAATGTTTACCAACAATATTAAGTAATAAATATGTATCCATAAAATTAACCAAAATGATTTTGTGTAAGGAATATTCAAATTTTCGTATACGTTTAATATTTCTCCTTACTATTCCCATAACTCTAATAATAATCTATTATTGACCTTCTGACCTTTAATACAACACATATAATTTAACTACGCCAACCACAATACATAAATTTAACTTTACTTGCGGAATATGCATAGTTACAATTAATTCATGAAGATATTTTATTAATTAGTCACAATTATATTATATATGGTACAATCTATATATAAATTACAGGTAATTATAAGTATATAGAGATGTTTAAAGCATTAACATACATACAACTATATAAAACATGAGAACAACAAACATAAAGATAACATAGACTCAAAAAACAAAGATTATTATTGTTAACGTACTTCAAGATTTTTAAAACAATCAATTATTACGGTCATTATATTGTAGTAAATAAGTATATTACCATTTCTAAATTATAACTTGTTTATTTAATATGCAAGATAAACTATTTAGAAGAAGTAGCTAATTATATTAATTCTAAATTCAATTATAACAAAATTATGTGAGAACTCCATCATTAAAACACAAATAATTGAACTGGGTAAAAAATCAGATCACATACACAATTTAAAGTAAAATTTATATTTTAAAATAATCCGTTTCAACTTCACAAATCCAATCTGCTATTTTAGTTTCATTCCAATCGTCACGATTTTAATTAAGTCTGAAACTCGGAGACCGTTGTTATTCACAATATTTGAGATGGTATAGTCACTTTAAACTGTTAAGCCTGCGTGTACAGATATCCCAAATATCAGTATACTTTTTTTCAAGAACTTTGTTTTCAAATAATAGTTCATTATATTTATGTACTTATTTAGATACTGCCCGATGTAAATTACTAAAAATACGTGATTTTTTCCTTTTTATGATTATTCGCTATAATTTATGTTAAAATCGACGCATGAGGATTTGCGTTATTAAGATGATGTAACTACAGGAATATAAACCTAAAATTCTCCCTATGTAGGCCTATGTTAAAGAAAACTACAATAACCCAACTAAATTATAACACTAACCATACAAAACTAACGGGAGTTCATTCATATTCCCGAAAAGTCATTTGTTGATTTTAACACATACATTATAGCAAAAGTAGTCCGAATAATCACTAAGAACTAAATTAAGTATTACTAAATAATAACAAGTGCTTCAAATAGAAAACAAGTGCTAGTTTGAAAGGAAAGATTAATAAAGCTAAGAAATTAATATAAACATAGAACAAATGGCATTGTTAGTAATTGTAAATAGTATCATAAATTACTAACACAATGAAAAATACAAGATTAATACACAAATTACTAAGTGGCCAAGCACTATAACAACATTGTGTAATTAAATTATTGTGTTTGACAATAAAACATAAACTCATCAACATTATTTTCCTGTTAATTAAAGGAATTAAGGGCATTTTAAACTGCCTAGTATTTGGACCTGTCTAGCATTTGAAACTGTCTGTCATTTAAAATTTTAAAACTATCTAGCATTTGAATCTTTCTACGTTTGGATCTGCTAAATTTGACTAGAACATCTTAATAGTTTATAATTATTATTATTCAACAAGTTTGGAATTTTGAAAACAATGAAACTATTGGTTAGGTTTAGTGATGTGGGCCGGGCATATGCCCGGGCATTTGCCCAAATTGATTTTAAGCTCCCAAAAACTGGGCGTTTATAAAAAAATTAGTTTAAGGCAGTTTTAACTATTATAATTCATGTTTTAATTATTATAGCTCATGTTTTTAATCTTTAACTGCCTTCAGTGCTTAGTTGTGTTCTTAAAATTAACATTTTAAGGGAGGGGGTCATTATCAAGAGATAAGTTGACAAACAACATAAACCATTAAAATAAACCCTAAAACTTGTAATAGTTTTAATGTGGTGTTTTGAATAAACATTTTATTGCAAAATTGTTAAATAATATCTAATTTACTAACTGCTACTTAACCAGGTTTCTACTCTGGAAGTCATAAATGTGTGCATAAGGTAAATTTATAATGAATCAATGAATAATTGAATTTATAGTTAAGTATTAAGGTTTTGTTAATAAAAAAGTGCTTTTTAACAGCTTTGCATTTCAATAACATGAAAAGGCACTTATAAAATCATTATTTTCATTTTGCTTTTATATGGTCCAACACTGGTTTAAAAAAATATATATATAATTATGTTTGTTGTACAATCATTCATGTTTTTACTTAGGTCTACCAATGTTTACCAAAAAAACAACCAAAACAACTAACTTTTCACTTGAGGTATGTAGGCTAGTCAAGAATTAAGGTTGTAGTTACATATGAAAAAGATGGATGATTGTGGAGGCTTGTGTCTAAATTATTTCCCC
Organism: Philaenus spumarius; assembly: GCA_018207615.1. Classification (NCBI taxonomy): domain Eukaryota; kingdom Metazoa; phylum Arthropoda; class Insecta; order Hemiptera; family Aphrophoridae; genus Philaenus; species Philaenus spumarius. Next base: position 21,971 of record JAGFPH010012878.1, on the reverse strand, counting down.
TTGTTGACAAGTCAGAGTCAACACTTCTTACCAATAAAATAACATTAAGTTAAAGTAATAGGATATTATACAAGTAATTATTTATTTTAATTTAGGCTTTTATGTAAATATGTATAATAAGAGGTTTAAATTAGAAGAGTGGTCTTCAAATTAATTTCCATTAATTAGGTTTATTAGCCTTTAACTGGATAAACGCCCGGGCGCTTATGGATTTTGGGCGTTTATTTGGGCATACGCTTTGGGCATTTGCCCCGACATTTAAACGCCCGGGCGTTTTACATCACTAGTTAGGTTTCAAAGTAAAAACGATACAACCTTTTTCCATCACTAAAATGAATCATACTATATTCAAAAGAGAAGGTATAATATAAGAAGACAGCATTAAAATTGTTTTACAGTTCAAATATTTGTTCCAATAAGATAACTAAGTGAATAGTGTACACAAACTTAATAACTCAATACAAATTTGTTTCTTTAAGTTTCTTTATATTTACCTTTAAGTTAAACAAATATTAGTTTTAAACTATTCGACACCCTGATAAGGAAGTATGTTTTACAAGATTAAATACATTTAGAACAAGAAATAAACTTTGCATTAAAAGTAGATTAACCCTTTTCTCAACAAAGTTGGTGATACATTGTAACTATTCCAAAGAAATCTTGAATTTGTGTTATTAATTAAGTCGAAAAATAAATAAGTCGAATAACCTTAGAAAAAAAGATTTCTTTATAAGAAATATGCAAAAATATTGATTATTTAATATACACTAACAGAAAGACATAGTTTAATATAGATTGTTCAGACAGAATATATAATATTCCCACAATCAATAACTCCAGCTGGTGACCGTAAATAATTGTAATTGCTAGGCTAGTTTCATAATGTACCTAACGGCAATTTACATCGATCAGTAACGCAAGATATGTGGTCTGGGTTGAACGCTCTATTATACGAGTATAAGTTTTAACAACTGATTAATTCGGTTTGTGTTAATATTTTTATTGTGTTTGTTTAGCGAAAGATAGTTTTATTAGTCAAGGTGACTACTTCGCTTCAAAACATAAACCCCAAATATTGTACGAACTCAAATTCTGTCTTTTTTACCTTCCAGAAAATTTCACGTTCCTGTCAGTCATATGTGAATGCAGTTCCTCTTCACATCATCTAGAAAGGCGTCCTATGTCTATATAAGGCCAGTAAGAAGGTACAAAATGTGTAAGCAATTTATGCAAACTGGCTGAAATCTATAGGATTAAACGATATCATTTGAATCATCATATATTTACAAGATCATTTTTAACGCGTGTATAACTTACTTTCAATTTCAGAGACACGTAAAACGTAATTCTATCGTTGAAGAAACAAACGTACCTTTCACACAAACCTACTACATAATGAATAGTCCATGTTTCTTGTTACGGAATAATCTAAAAAAAAATTAACTATTGAATCAGTGTTCAGAAGAGAATCTTGAAAACTCATTTTACAATCCATTAATAAGTTGGAAACTTATAGGCAATTTAAAATTGTGTTAAACTGAGTTTCAACATGTTACACAGTGTTAACACAAATTGTGTCTGTTAAAATGTATTTAACCAGTTCGTATTAGTGGAGTACTGATTATGTTGTCAAGGCACAATTTAAGTTTTCAAGATACTCCACGCCAATATGTGGTATCTTGGAGGTAAAATGAGAAAAGGAAAACAGTAAGCCAATTTTAATGTAATAAGAGAAAATGAGGAAAGCACCACATTGAATAGGCTACTATATTTTCTTTTAAAAGTTTAATTTATATTTTTTTTAAACTCATATTCATATTTCATTCATATTCATATTTTTTTTATTCCACGATTAAATGTGATTGATTGTAGCGGAAAAGTTCTTCGTTTAAATTTTAATCTCCTAATATATATTGTTTCAAAGAATATTATTAGTTTATCATTACATAGTTACTCGTACATATATTTACTTATTATTGGCGACCTATTTATGATATCATTCTTTTTTTTAAGAGCTTTCTTGGCGTTCTTTTTTTAACGCGAAGTGTTTTTTGGGGAGATATCATAATTTTTTGTTAAATAATACAAATATAATAATTATGAAACAAAGGTATTGTTTTATTTTATATGAGGTTGGTAAACTTTTAAATCAAATTTTAAGTAAAGTTTATAAACAGGTTTTGATTAATTGTTATTTTTTATGAAAATAAATTTGTTAATTTGTTTTAAGTCTCATTGACCGGAACGGCTCCTAAGGCGGCATTTTTGGGCCGAAAATAATTTTTCTTTTGAAATTACTTCCGATATATATTAACACCTAAATATAAATATATTCATGTATCTTTGATAATTAAATTTTATGTCGCTTCAAAATTACATCTTCCTAGGTATATCCCTATATATTTTGTGAATGGACACTGAAATTACTTATTATTATACTATAATATTACTTTTCCTAGATATAATAAATGTGATAACATACGAAACACGTTAAACAAGAAACATGTATTATTTATTTATCAATTACATTAGCACATTAAAGAAACATTTTCACCATGATAATGTAATACTAATAATATTGATTATAATTAAAACGGTGGCTCACCTTTATTTTACTTTTGAATTACACTGTTAATTAGTTCTTTAAAATTAATTAGTTCTTTTTCTCAAATATAATGATATATATATATATCTTTAGCTGAAGGAGGCCACCTATCTTGTAATATGTTGTTGTCGTTAGCACGATAAAACTGATTTTGATATTTTATTATGCTGGTATAGTACCCAGAAGGTATAGTTTCTCCATGATAAAAATTGCACTTTTGAGTATGTAGGAGCTGTGTGAGTTGCAGCTGTTTGACAACATTTGATGGGAGAGAATTAAGTTTAAAATTTTAGATTTTTCCTATATTGGTCCATAGTTTCAAACTAAATATAAGAAATTGGCTAGCAGTTTTGATTTCAATTGTTTGCAATAATTGTGTTCCAACAGATGAACATGATGGACAAGTTGTATTATCCAAGTTGTTCCAATCTTGAAGATTCAGCAGATCTGATACAGTTGGTTTGTTGATGTTAATGGACAGCGGCAAATACGAATTCATCTCATCTTGTCGCCGAAATTCATAAAGACATCTTGAGCATTTTACCAGCGTGCTTAAAATCACCTCAAAATGTTTAATTAAAATATCATATTTACAAATTAAGTTTGAAAAAATTTTGCTTGCATCTTGTTGTAAACGGGACACAAAGTTGATCACGCAAGTCTTTACAATTCAGTAGGCCTACATTTGAGAAGTAACCAGCTGCCAATATCTTCATAGGAGGATTTCCGTCCAGTTCAAGCAATTCTAGAATAATGGGCCTGCATATGAAAAGTGCCTGCAAGGTTGCATTTGCATAGCACGAAACTCCATCACCATTACTGAATCCCGAAATTGGGATGTAATCATTTATTTGAAGCATGATCTCTTGGTCCTTAAAATATTTGATTTTGCCCTCCTTCCATACAATATCTTTGCGTGAAGTAAACCTACTTTGATGGACCGATTTGTGTGGCAAATCTTTCCGGTATTCGCTCCGCAGTCTATTATATTCAATAATTCAAGCTTTAGCAGCTTTACAATTAGATGGGTCAAAATTTATCAGCTGGAGACCAGCCAATGTTGTTACTCTTGAAAGAGGTACATATGTTTGACCGGGAGCAAAGATAGATTTGCCAATATCTGAAATAACTGAATTAATTGAAATTCCTTGACATTTATGCACTGTAATGGCATATGCAACTGTTAAAGGGAATTGCTTACGAAAAATAAAGGCTTTTATAAATAGCTCAAATTTTGACTGTGTCCTTTCAACATCATAACACCTGTTTCCAAACATTACTTGAACAAATTCTAATTTACCTTCAGTGTCATATTTAAAATTTTGCACTATTCCAAGATAACCATTAACTAAACCAGTCGTAACATTAAAATTTCTATTTAGCATTACTCTGCAGTTTTTTTTTAACGGCTGATCAACATCGTAGTGACATAATTTACTTACAATGATTGTTCACTTCTATTTCTTTAAGACGAATTACGTTTTTGTTCACCGATTCCTATTTAGGCATTCTTCTTTCTAATTCCAAACAGATATACACACAAACACACGAAGGTACTTCCATATTTTTCATTAATATTTTTTCCATATATTTGCATAATTTTTATGTTTTGCGTTTTTTCACTAATTAATAATAATAATGATTTGTACTATAATGTAGTACTAAATAATTATATTAATATTTAATTGTATTGTTAGTGGGATTTCAAGAAATTATAACATTAAAGTAGGTACTTACCATTACACAAGTCATATTTTCCAGGATTAAATAAGATAAAAATTTAATTATTAAAAATTGTCAGTTACAATTTGATAAACAATGCTCTGTTAGAAAGTTAAAAACTAAATCAACTCCTGTAATTAATTACGAGCCTAGGTACATCCGAGAGTAACAAAATATTATAACAGCTGATGTCACCCATCATCTGTAATATACCTAAAATAAATCTAGCCTAGATTATACTTTGAGGTTATGTTTACATTCAAAAGAAACTTCTTGTAATGTCTGAATGTTAATTGTATTTTGTATATAACCTAATGTAGGCTATAATAAGTTTATTTCTCATGTATAAATAATTAAACAGTTATACATTTGAGAAAAAAAGAGTTCTTCATTTTAGAGAAATAATTTTTTTTATGTTATATAATTGCCATTGACAATATAAAACGCATACAACCTTTTATTATCAATATAATATTAACGTTTACCAAATTTAAAGAAGAAATACCTATTCGTTTAGCTTCGGAAACATTCGTACATCTTCGTATGAAACATTTACAAAATCATATGGCTAATATACTCAGTCTAATGTACCAATCTAACTTACATAGGAAAATCAATTTCGGCGATATTTTGAGTTTCGTTGCAGCTACCTTTATTTTTCTTGTACGTTATTCATCTCCATTGAAAGGAGATGTGTTTAAAGCCATCACCGAGCTCTCTACTCGAAAAGGTGAGGTAGTTATTGGGTCTGACAGAATAAGCGGGAAATATGAAAAAAACTATGAATAATTTTTTGATGATTATCTACTGTTTTTAATGGCTCGAAAAGGGGGTTTAGCTTGACCTAGAAAGTTGAATAAAAGATCAAATCACCTAATTTTACAACAAATAATTTGATTTTAAAGTAAAATTTACCATTTTAAATTTTTAAAATGGTATTTTTAAGTGGTCAATAACATGGTAGCTATGTTTTCCGTATGTTATACACGGCCGTTTTTTTTTCTTGGCGTTCCGCAAAACGGCCGTTTTGCTTGATTGTCCAGGGAGGAATCAGGCAATTTTTAAATGGAAGGGATTGGACCTGTCTGGCGAAATGTGTCCAAAAAGCATGGCAATATAGATAGTGATTAATTAGCGAATTCAATTATTAATATACTAACTGACCCGTGGAAATATTTCGCAAGTTTAGGAATAGGCCTACACTTAACTGATTTAATTACGTTTATTTATTTTCGTTGGTTTATAAATAACAGTTTATAAAAATGCATAGATCTAACGCTTTACGTTGATTTTATTTGCGTGATAGATTACACTTGCATATAGAATGTAAACAATCTAACTAACAGCTGCCATGCTAGTTAAACAGATTGTTAATACATGTTAATACATTTCATTAGGAATCATCTACTTTCAATGGAAGGTTTTTCATACATAGTCCAGTAGATATGTACATTGAACCTGGAAATAATTCCGAAGTTATTAAAACTTTTACAGGTTGTTTGGGGGTGCTGTGGGATGACTCTGTCAAGTTTTCCAACTCGAGGACCCTGCGCTAATTTTTGGGGGGGGGCCGAAAAACTTCAAAATTTTCGGACTTTTGTCGGTTATTTGCTTACAACTTCTAAACTAAGCTGTTTTCGATCAAAACATTTATTTTCAAAATTGTAGAGCAGTAAATTTGCTAGAATTTGGTATCCTTAAACTTCTTCTTAAACCTAATATTAACCGAGATACAGCCGATCAATTTTAGAGAGATTTTCTCAAAATGGCAAAAATTGGCCAAAACCTTCGTTTTTGGCCCTCTAACTATCAATTACTATCAGTTCTACAGTAATTACGGCAATCACTCATCAATCAATATCGACAAGTTGGAACACGCGGGGGGGGGTCCGCCGACCAAGTGCCTTTTTTCGTTATTTCAATGTTATCGTGTTACCCTACTACTGTAGGGCCTAATTACTGCCAACCCACAATCTTGAACTTCGATAAACTTAGATTAGGTTGTTGAACTCAATGAATAATAACTAAGAACTAATTAAAGAATATAATTGATATAAAAATAATGGTATATACAATTTATGTGTAAAAACGTCATGAGGCCACCAACAATATGAAGCGCTTGGGTTCAGCTGCACCATCCTCGTAATCGTCGTTGTCGTTTTCAAAGTTGTCGGGGTCTATGAATCACTCAATTAACACTGGTGACTTTGTTACAAGATTGAGTAATAATGAGGGGAGTTTTAAAAATAAAAAATGTTCTTCAGGATGACGAGAATAATAATATCTTGTTTCGAAATTTACCATCCCCAAGCAGATGGCAACTTCTCGTAGACCCCTTGGCTTCCCATCCACGTTTGGACTTGTTGGTAAGTCCTGCATGAATGGTACTTAGCGGCATCTCTGGTTGGTGGCAGTCTGGCAAGTTGGCAGCTCGACTTTGCCACGACAGTGTTGAAAATGTGGTATCTCAGGTCATCGAGGTTGTCATGTCCAATGTTCCCGCCATACAGTTTCACCAATAACTTATCTCCAACGTCAGCAATTTGAGCTGGAGCTGTCTCGGGGTCCTTGAAAATTTCCAACTTCTCTGAGAGGCCGGAGTTCTTCTGATACGTCTGTATCACCTTCTTCTTCAAAAGGGTGCTGACTGTTGAAGTGGTGTCGAAGCTATCAGTGGTGTCGCAGAACACCTGTGGCTCGTGTTTGAAAGAGTGGGAAGAATAAAGGACGGTTGGGGTGTTTATTCACACTCTTTTGGAAGTAGCCGTTTTTCTTTGAAAACCCCAAAGTATTCAGCAGCACCAGAAGATCAATGTCCTCTCCTGTAAGGAAAACACTGTCGTAATCCTCGGCAACTGAGACACCAGTCTGTAAGATCAGCACATCAGCGTCTTCTACTCCCTGCTTGACTTGGTCGACCTTTGCTTCCAGTTCACCCTTCAGCATCGTTATGAAATTCATCTTGTTTGTGTCGTTGGAGAGAAATGTTTTCCTGCGTGATGGTGCTGACTGCTGATGTCTTGGAGAACACAAACTTAGTAGAGGGGTTCAGCAAGGAACGCTGATAACGTTCTACTGCCTTGGTGCTTTGGTAGCTTATCCCACTAGGATAACCATCACAAACCACTATGGCATTGCTCCCAAAGTGCCTTTTGAAGTAGTCCACGTAGTTTTGGCAGACTACCTGGAATGTTGCTTCGCTTGACTTCGTCCAAACCACCCTATGTAGCAGGAACCCTCCATCAATGATATTGCATTTTCTGTGGGTGTAGTTTCCAGTCACCTGTCCTTTCAGCTCTGATGAAGTTCTTCATGAGAGTGCACATACCGAAATATTGAATCCAAAGTGCTGCAGTTTGTACTCAACAGTCTTCAGAAGACTGTACAGCTTTTCGTCACTCTTTTTAATGAAGGGTCCTCTGCATTAATTCTCGAATTATAAGAAGCATAAATAACGATGTCCAGCGCAAACAGGTCTCCTTCTTCCAACTCGCAACAGATCAATGATGAGTGCACCTAAGGCTGCGTATGCAAGGCTATGCCCGCGAACTGCTCTGGCATAAGCATACCAAAACATTAAAATTATAAGAGAGACGAAAATTTTGAAGGCGAATTTTTCAAGACCAGATGTTTACGAATTCAATGGTATAAACTTATTCTGTTCAAAACAGGTTTGTCTAACCATTATACGATTTAGAAATGTGACAAAACGTGATTTGTTTCACCGAGTTTTATCACGCGCGTCTGCGGTTTAGAAAAGTAAAATTTCTAAACGATGGTTACACAAGTAAATATATGTTTTAGAAAGAAGTTGTAAATACAAAAAATAAATTTTGAAACATACCTTTCCAATGGTATTTGTTTTTTTTTTTTTTTTTGAGATTTGAAGGTTTTTAGTGGTTGAAATATTCCATACAATCACGCGTTACAAATGTATTGTCGCGGCACGGAGTGACTACACTATAGTGAAGTCTGCCGGTTATAGGGTTAAAGAGGTCTGCAACACTCAGAGGACCCCCCCCCCCCCCCCGCGTGTTCCACCATGTCGATATTGATGAATGATTACCATAATTACTGTAGAACTGATGGTAATTGATAGTTAGGGCCAAAAACGAAGGTTTTGGCCAATTTTTGCTATTTTGAGAATATCTCTCTAACTTTGATTGGCTGTATCTCGGTTAATATTAGCTGTAGGAAGAGGTTTAAGGATACCAAATTGTAGCAAATTTACTTCTCTACAATTTTTAAAATAAATGTTTTGGTCGAAAACCGCTTAGTTTAGAAGTTATAAGCAAAACACCGACAAAAGTCCGACAATTTTGAAGTTTTTCTCTCCCCCCCCCCTCAAATTAGCACAGGGTCCTCGAGTTGGATAACTTGACAGATTTATCCCACAGCACCCCTGTAAAAGTTTCATTAACTTCGGAATGTTTTCCAGCAGACCCCACTATTTTTGCTCTGTCTACTGGACTAACAGTTTTTTAACAAAAACATTAATTTTAAGCTATTTGTCTATTTTTCGTCAATAGCGGGGAACGTAAGCTTTAAAATTATGTTAGAATCATTAATGTTGATGAAAAATTAGGGAGATATCGCTTAGCGATAAAAACACACCTTTGAGAAATTATATACTGTGTAAGGATGTCAATGGGAATTAATTTGTCTGTAAAAATATAATACATTTTCTAGTTGTCTGAGTGCCTTACGTATTGCTGTATGTATGAATGTAAATTTGTACGTCTCATTGTATTAGCGTATAAGTATTAAGCATGTACATAGTATAATATATGTTAAATCTTTATTTATACAGAACTTGTATCAACCTGGCAGACGGTCACTAAATACCATTGCCTCTCAGTGTTATTAAATTAAGTATATTTATGTTTAAAAAATCAATATAATAAAGCACTGTTATTTATTATTATTACGTAAAGACTTGAATGTAAAACTGCGTTATTTTATATTTTGTCTTGCTCAGTCTGCCAGCAACTTAATTCTTTCTCTATCAAATTAAATAGCACTGTAAAACCCGCTTTTGCATTTTTGTTTATGAAATTAGAAAAAATAAATATGCTTGCCCATATTGAAGCAACTTATTTCGTGTACGATGTATTCAAATTTAAATAATATCAGATTAATTTGAAATTAATAAAAAGTGTATTTCTAAAAATAAAAAACGGAACACAATTCTAAAAAAAGTTTAATTGTCAAGCGTATTTCAACGACATAGTCAGTGACATTCGAGGTAGAACTTTTTTCTCTTTCTTTTTAAAGGCGAAAAACCTGGGTGGTTATCATCGTCTCAATAGGTAGAACTAAATTACAACTGAATATGATTTAGTTTAGTCGGGTTAGTTATTTAGTATTTAATATAACTCAATTATAATAAGGTTGTAACTCGAATTCCACTGAGGATGGACTTTGTCGATGAAACGCGTTGGACAATAAAATATTTTTTTTATGAGAATTGTATTCTGTGTTTTTATGTTTAGAAATAATTTGTTCTCAATAGGAACCTCGATTATATTTAAAGTGGAATGTTGTTAATGTTATATTTCATGGATGTAACATGAACCAACCTAGTAGAAAATGCAATTGTGTATATACACTCAGTTGTGTTAAACTAAGAAAATAAAAACCTCTCAGAAGGAAAACATCTGGAATCCAGTGTTTTTTGTTTAGGTGTCTATAAGAAAACCCATGCATTGGGAATTACATTATACTACTTGTATATGCACAGTCCATGTTTGTAAATGCAGATATTTTCATCGAATGAAAGTCGCAATTGCTTGTATCCGTAAACTCAATCAATTTATAAACACCTAGCAGGTACCCGAGCCTTCGCCCAAAAAAAGAAAGAAATAAATATCGGGTAAAATAAATTGTTTTTTTTTAATCCGACGTAAGATCCGAGTTTCCTGGCCCAAAAATCCTAAGCAAAGTAGTGAAATTCCTTCAAATCTATCAATGTTTTCATGTTTCGCCCACCTATTTTAAACATTTTACATCTGCGTACATTCTTCCTCAAGTAATGTGTGTAATTGCCCCATTTTACCCTTAGATGCAAGAAATAGAAATTCGTTTAACATAACTTAATATGTACCAAATGTCAGATATCTAACTCTATAGATATGAATAGAAATTGTGTTTTGTATGAAGGGATAGTATATCCATTTTAACGCAAGTAACTTAATCACAGATTAAAAAAGGTTGCTTTATTTTTTTTTAGTACAATGTAAGAAATGAGTTTAACATATTTTAGCTCTCTAACTTAAGGCTCGGCTCCTTACATTCAAAACGGTGAAGTTGGGTACCAATTTCAATATTAAATAACCAAACCTTCACTATTAAGCATATTTTTGTGTTGTTTTTGTCAAATAACGAAAGCTGTATTTTTTTAAAAGTAAAATAGATTGTGGGTGTTGATTGCTAAAGTTTTTCGCAATATTTCTTTTTGCAGCAGAGTAAAACATTATTATAAAGTTTACTATTTTTTACTATTTATGTCATACGTTTAAGAAAACAATAAAACGGTTTTTGAAAATGTTTTCGGCAATCAACATACGCGTATAAAAGTACTTCAAACTGAAACCAAATTTTTAAATTTATTCCACGAATTAACAGGAAAACATTACTTATTCTTTAGCATTGCCTTATAGGAATCAGATTCAATATGGCGGACAGGGTTGCGCCCTTTAGGGAAAAATACAATTATTAATATTTATTGTTTTATGGGTATGTTTTTAATGTTCACCGTTTAGACGCAAGTAATCGAAATGCTAGTGTACTACTGTTTCTATTTACCACTTATAAATCAAAGGTGTTAACCAACAGCTCTTTAGCTTCGTGGGAAGTACAACAATTTATTTTTATTTTAAATGGGCTTTTACCCCCAGTTACTCTTTTTTATATAACACCTAAAATTAATAGTCTAATTGCAACATTTGTTTTATGCGTGGTTATTTCATTTTCACCTCCTAGCAGCATGCGACAATATGCAAATCCTGTTTGCATTTTTACATATCTTGTAAGAAATAAATGTACAAACCTTTCTTATAGGAAAGTTTAACAATTCATATTTATTATTATAGTTGTTGCTTCTACATTTTTACCCCTTACCGACAAAATGCAAACCGTTTTACTTTTTTTAGTCTTTAATAAAAGTATAACAATTCATATTTATTGTTTTAGGGGTTGTT
>JAGFPH010012878.1:0-10345 GCA_018207615.1 Philaenus spumarius | reverse complement strand
CTTTAATAAAAGTATAACAATTCATATTTATTGTTTTAGGGGTTGTTTCAACCCTTAAATCTAAATGAATTCTAGCTTAAGTTACTCAGAGATAGTGTAGCTTTTTCTTAGTACAAAAATGTTGTCAGTCAAATCACTAGTTCCATAGATTACCCCCCCCCCCTCCAATACATACAAACAAATGTTACCTGTTCATAATATAAAATTATAGATGGCATTAAATCTATAAATACTTCCAGCTTAATTCAGTCAAGGTCTGGTTTTCACAGTATTATTATTATTGTATCAAATACAGCTACACAGATTAAATAAAATGGGAAGTAACATAAGTTTCTTATTAAGTTAAAACAACGTCCACTCTCACCCGTTACAGTAGTTTAGGAAGAAGATTCATTTAAATGATAATTATTATACTAGACAAAATTAAGATCACTTGAATTCTTAATTCAAGGGAGGATTCTCTCATTGAATTCTCTGAAGAAGAATTCAAATTATTTTTCCAAGGTAAGAATTTAATTTAGTAAGAGTGGAGAAACGTGACTTGAATAAGGAAATGCTTATTTATAATTCCTACCTGATCAAAAGATTGATAAAGAAATCAAATAACCTTAATCTACATTTTTAATCAACTTAAACATTTAATGGAAAAAAAATTTTAAATGGCAAAAATAGTTATAGTAAAATTAATTTTATTAACTACAGAAGTATAATATAATAAATTTAGAAATGCATTTAATCACTAAACTTAATCTCAAGGAACTATGATTTTATTTAATAGACTGTATTTGTGTGTAAATATGAGTGTGCTTTCCATTTTGTGGAGTTATAAAATGTTTGATAGTATTTCCAAACTATGGTGTTAGTTGTTCCTTGTATAGGTGATTTCTACGGTATATAGACGTGTTTGGAATCATTTCATTTTTTAATATTTAAATTACCTAATATGTCAAACAATATGTTTATATAAGTTTTTTAAGTAAATGCTGAACCTCTTACTCGAAATCGAAAACTTTCCCAATATAATTAAGTAGAAACATTTGAAACTTCGCTAACACTTCGTATTGCGATTACCTGCATTTAGTAAGTAATTGCATACACCAACTGACAATTTTAAAATATATTATGTATCAACATTGTTTTTGTATTCAAATAATATTTTAACTTGTTTTATCTAAAATGTTTATGGTACTCAGGAAAGTAAACGTATGCTATTTGTGAATGTATGTAACTTCTGTGTGTGGGTCTTACGATTCGTCTCCGTTGTTAGATCACATTATTATAACTAACATTATTATTATGGAAACTAACTTTCCAACTGAATCTACCTGTCCTCTTTCCAACCATATCAGATCAGTAAGAACAACTTTCCCTGTGTTCTCCATTAGCATCTAAAATACGACCACACCTCACTCAGGAAGCAACTAAGAGTATAGTGATAATGGGTGAAGTGAATAAAACTTAGTGCTTGCTGCCTAGAATATGCTAAGCCTAGTTAGTTGTTTCTAAATACTGTGTGAATAAACAAACGGAGAAAAAACTAGGAGAAATCCGTTCGTCTTAGAAAGTGCTAGGCGCTAGTAAATACTAGGGCCTAGTAAGTGGTTAGCAAGTGCTAAAATCAACCACTCCTGTTCAGACTTATGCTCGTAAATTGTTCCAAAGCGTTTCAGGTTGCTTGGACATTGATGCTTCGATATCCTTTATATATTCACTGCCGGGCTGTCCTGGTATGACAATATCTACCTGGGTACAGTCAAGGGCACCTACAACTGTCAGTCAAGTAAATCTTCTTGGCCACATAATGTTTGCTTCGTTAATCTCTACTGCTGTAGATGGAAACTGAATCCATCTATGAGAATTTCCGACTATTTGGTCCATTACGTACCTTATAGTCTTATTAGAAGTAGTCCGATGAATACCCAAGTCTTGAACCGCGCCAGACTGAAATCCCGGATCGGCAACAAATCGCGGAAATATTTCCATTTTCTGTCTTTTAGAAATAGCACCACCACGTGAGTCTTTTTCATTGAGAAACTCAGCCTCTAAGAAATCTACACTACGATTTTACGCTCACGAATAGGCATAAACTCACCCATGTCTCTGACAACGCACTGGTTGTTACTGCTAGTACTTACTAGACTAAGCCTAGCACGCCCCTAACCATACTTGGAATTCGTTTAGAACATTCTAGAGAAACGAGTAATAAAATGTTTTTATTCACATCAATTTTCAAGCACTTTCTAGGCAATCCGAAAACGCTAGCACTTTCTACCCCTAGTAAATACTACATATGATTATTCACTCGTAGCCTAGCACTTACTTAGGAAATTTGGAATTTAAGTAAGTTCTAGGTTTTATTCACTTCACCTATTTAGTCCCGTCTGCATCTGGCACAGTTGGACTTGTCTCTCTTGCTGTTGGACGGCCAAATGTTGTTTTAGTGCTCAAAGCCTTGAAAGAATACCCAACATTGCCCTCAAGTCATGCCACAAACTTGTTATATATTTACTTACTGCTATTTACTGTAACTTATACTGTATTCACGTTTCGTTTGTTTTGATAATAATATATACATATGGTCTGGAAAATATAGATTCATGGTTAACCTCAACAACCATTATATCATATTTAGAAAAATTATTGTTGATTTTGATTTTAAATAGAGTTCATGGCAAAAATATTTCTTCTTTTCAAATTAAGAGAAAAGTAAAGAGGAGGTTTACATAATCGGGAAAATGTTTAATTTATCAAAAGAAGAAATGTTTAATTTATCAGTTCGGATGCATTATTTTAAGAGCGCATAGTTTTCGCCGTTAAGTGTTTCCTTGCTAAGGGTACGAACAGAACAAGTGAGTCGCTGTGGAGGTGGAGGTCGCGGTGGATGCTACTAGTTAAGTCGCGGTCGGTGTCGACAGCACATAGCAAGGAGGTTACCTGCGCTGCTCAGTCGAGCTAGGACCACTGTCAAGTGAAGTAGTTTGATTAAATTTGAATGACTGCATTAAAAATTAATGTTCCGTTTCTCACCACAACTTTCATCGAACTCCAATTGAATCAGAAGGAAAGTTGGTGGTAACTAATAGGTAGTTACTATGTGAAATTATAAATATTTGGTTAAATGTATATTATATTTTAATATTGTTCTTTTGACTCAATGACATTAATAAATTGTTTAAATAAGAATAAGAAATTATTTTCTTATGATGTATTTTTCAAGTTATTTGCTATTCTAATAATTTATAAAACCAGGATCGTAATGTTATTTATTATTAATTCGAACTGTTGTTTTCTTTTCATTATTTGAATAACTCTTGAGAATTAATAGTTTGTAAAAAAATATCAGGTAATTACTATATGTGAAAATATAAATATTTGGTTAAATGTATGTTATATTTTAATATTGTTCTTTTCACTGAATAACATTAATAAATTGTTTAAATAAGATGGCAATTTGGCCTTGAACGCACCAATCACATTGAAGCACCCTTATAGACCGCGCAATAGACATCCATGTAAAACAAACTCATTTGATTTTCAAAAGCATCGATGTAAACCTCCTGGATGGCATCGCGCTAAACCTCCACCGCGACTTACTTGCTCTGTTCTCTTCCATTCACTACAATGTGTTTCTTTTACATGGATGTCGACATCGACCGCAACCGCGACCTCCATCTCCACCGTGACCCACTTGTTCTGTTCGTACCCTAATACTATTCATTAGAATTATATAATGGAATGAATTTTTGTAAGCAATATTGTGTAGTAAATTATTTATGTTTTTAATCTATGTAAGTTACGTTAAGGAATATTGTATAGCTTGTAATAAATATTAATGATGTTAGCATAAGTTTAGCAAAGTAAGCATAAGTAACTTGGAGAGGAGCTGAACCTTTGTAAGGCAGTCGTAGTTAGAAGCTCGCTCCGTACACACCTAAATGTATATTAGATTGTACGCAATTTTGTTATAAATAGTTTAACTGCATATTAAATGGTTTATAATAAAATAAAAGGTTTTAATTAATAGTTAAATGAATATTAATTGTTTTTTAAAAACCTAAACGTTCGGAAACGAAACGTAACTGGCGCAGTCGGTAGGACCACAACAATTCGGGAATTAGAAAACAACTCTAATTTCTCAGTTTCAACTGTTAACCGAAGAAGCGGACGTCTTGAATTTCAGTGCACATGAGTATTCGAGATACTGTAAACACACAACGGAACTTCTAGTTCGAGCGGATATCGTACCAGCAAGTTCAAGAAGAGGGCATCTCGCCATCACACCAACGGAGGGCATCTCGCCACCAAACAACGGAAGAAGAAAAAGCAACACAACACTCCACGAAAAAGTGAAAAGTGAAAGTGATAACAGTTTTCCCAAAGAATGAGCATATATTTGTGGATTCTGTAAGTAAAATCAATTATTAAATAACTATAAATATTAGACATTAATATTTAATTAATCAAAAACAAATAGTCTTTTAATTAATTATTCAAATATTATTTAATAGGAATAACAATGGCAACCCCAACACTTAAGAAAGAATATTTAGATATGATCCCCGAGTATAGCGGAGATGCTGCTATGCTTAGTCGATTTGTTTCTATATGCGATAAAGTAGTTGCAAAGTTTTATGTATCCGAAAATCCAGAAGATTTTCAGAATGAATATTTGTTTTCTTCAATATTAGCAAAGCTAAAAGGACAAGCTTTAGATGTAGTTGTAAGTTCAAATACTTATTCATGGGTAGATGTTAGGAAAACATTATTGACAAGTTACCTTGATAAAAGAGATTGCTTTACATTAAACTTGGAAATGTCAGAATTAAAACAAGACTATAACGAATCCCCATTCAAATTCTATGAACGTATTCAAAAACTATTAAATTTACAAATTGCATTTTTTATGAATAAGGAGCCTTCAGCTGTAGATGTTTTATGCACATATGTACAGAAGTTAGCACTAAGAGTTTTACTAAGAGGTTTACAAGAACCGTTAGGATCTCTTATGCGTACTAAAAATCCAACTAACTTAGAGGAAGCATTAAATATGTTGACAAATGATTTTCAGTTTAAAAACAATAAGTTATATCAAAATAACAGACCTATGTTAAGCAAACCTAATCAAATACAAAAACCTATCCAACAAAAGACTTACCAACCTAAACAACCACCTTACCAAAACACCCAAAATCCATATTTAAATAAACCTTACCAACAATTTCAACCAAAACCACAGTTTTACGCGAATCAACAGCAAAAACCTAATACGAATTACCAACAAAATCAAAGACAATACAAGCCTACACCAATGAGTATTTCAACAAGACAGACGGATAATACTGTTAGGAACACTAGAATGTACCAATTAACAGGGAAATCGACAGAAAACACGTCAGAAGATTGTTTTCAAAATTTTGACCAAAGTGACGAAAATTTCGTAGAAGATCTTGAAACTAACGAACCTTTACAGGAACAATTTAACACATTAAGTTTAGATGACGGAGACAATGTAATTGAGGAAGAAGATTATTTTTTAGGAGCTACCAGCCTCGGAATAAATTCAAAATAATGAACATTCATAATGAAAATAATGAATTACCATATATTTTTGACCCCAAAACTAATTTTAAAATATTAATTGATACAGGAAGTACAAAATCATTTATAAAGAAAAACTTAGCTTTTGAAATGTATAAAAACACATTGAAACAAGAACCATTTGAAGTATCAACGGCACATGGTGTCTCAAGAGAAAAATATAGCTGTAAATTACCTTTACTAGGAAAGAAAGAAACGAAATTCTATCTATTTAACTTCCATAAAGATTTTGACTTATTATTAGGATTAGACAACATGAAAGATTTAAAATTAAGTTTGGACTTTATAAACAATAGATTACAAACACCAGATAAAGAAATACGTATACTTTACTTCAACACAGAAGAAACAGAATGTAAACAAAAACTTAAGCCTAAGTCTAATATTAAACCTAATGTTGACAAAAACGTAAACAGTTACGTAATACAAGCAAGAAGTAAACAAGTAGTTAAGATTAAAATAAAAAATATTCAAAATGGACAGGGAATAATTCCATACACATATTCTAAAGGATTGGAAATACCTCAGTGTATAGTAGATATTGAAAACGGTGAAGCTTTGTGTCCCATAATTAACAATTCAATGGAAGACATGAAAATTACACCAAAACCAATAATAATTGTAACAAGGAAATTAATGCAAATTTTAATTCAATAAATTATAAGAAGAATACATTGGATATGAGTAAAATTAGGACAGAACATATGAATTCGGAAGAAAAACACGAAATATTAAAACTAATAAAAGAGTATTCAGATATCTTTCATATCGAAGGAAATGATTTAACTTTTACAAATCAAATAAAACACGTAATTAGAACAACGGACGAAATTCCAGTTTATACAAAAAATTATAGATATCCAGAAATTTATAAAAAGGAAGTAAATAATCAAATTGAAGATATGTTAAAACAAAAAATAATTCAACCTTCAAAATCCCCTTGGAACAGCCCAATTTGGATAGTACCTAAGAAAGCTGACGCTTCAGGAAAACAAAAACTTCGTTTAGTTATTGACTTTAGAGGATTAAACTCAAAAACAATAGACGATAGATTTCCTTTACCAAATATTACAGATATTTTGGATAAATTAGGAAGATCACAATATTTCACAACACTAGATTTAGCATCAGGTTTTCACCAAGTAGAAATGGATACAGGTAGTATTGAGAAAACAGCTTTTTCCACAGAACATGGACATTTTGAGTTTTTACGAATGCCATTCGGGTTAAAAAATAGTCCACCCTTATTTCAAAGAATAATGAATAATATTTTGCGAGGAATACAAGATGAAATTTGCCAAGTCTATTTAGATGATTTAATTATATATTCAACAAGCTTACAAGAACACATAAATCGATTAAAACAAGTTTTTGATAGATTAAGAGAAGCAAACTTTAAAGTACAATTGGATAAAACCGAGTTTTTACGAAAAGAAGTAGCATACCTAGGACATATCGTTACACCAGAAGGAGTTAAACCAAACCCAGACAAAATAAAAGTTATAAAAAATTACCCTATACCAAAAACAACTAAACAAATAAAAGGATTTCTAGGACTTGTAGGATATTATAGAAAATTTATAAAAGATTTCGCTAATATAACAAAACCTTTTACTAAATGTTTAAAGAAAGATGCAAAAATAGATATAACTAAGCAAGAGTATATTGATTGTTTCGAACAATGTAAAAATGTGCTATGTAATGAGCCGATATTACAATACCCCGATTTTGAAAAAGAATTTATATTGACAACAGACGCAAGTAACGTTGCAATCGCAGCCATATTAAGCCAAGAAAAGAAAGGAGCTGATTTACCAATTGCTTACGCCAGCAGAACTCTAAACGGTAGTGAAATTAATTATTCCACAATTGAAAAAGAATTACTAGCAATTGTATGGGCAACCAAATATTTTAGACCCTATTTGTTTGGAAGGAAGTTTAAAATATACACCGATCACAAACCGCTACAATGGCTATTTTCCGTAAAAGAACCAAATTCTAAATTATTAAGATGGAGACTAAAATTAGAAGAATTCGATTATGAAATTAAATATAAAAAAGGAAAGACAAACCAAAATGCAGACGCACTTTCCAGAATTCAATTAAATGTAACTCAAAAGAAATTAGCAAATAATGGTAAAGAAATTGACCCAGCTTTAGAAAGACCGAGTAATGAATTAATTGAATCATATTTCCCGGAATTCGATGACTTAGCATCAATGGTAGTAAATCTGGACGAAGAAGAAGACACGGACCAGACCATTCACTCTAATTACGAAGGAAACACGCAAGTGGAAATTCCTATATCAGAAGAACCAGTAAACTATGGAAAAAATCAAATCATACTTTCATTAGTTAAATTTCAACCGAAAAAAGTAATAATTCAAAAATTCTTTGGAACATTAAAAATGAAACTATTAGTTGAAATTTCGGAAAATAACATGGAACAAGATGTAATTAACTTTGTTAAGGAATACTTAGTACCTAATGTAAAATATAATTTATACTTTGAAAATGATTTTTATGAAAAATTCGCTGCATGTGTATCAAGAAACTTTAGGAATTCTCAATTGAATTTAGTAAAAAATAATGTGAAATTATTAGATGTAATTGACCCTGACGAAAGACAAGAAATCATAAACAATTATCATGTTAGTAAAACTAATCATAGAGGTATTACAGAAACTTGTAGTCAAATAAAACGTAAATATTATTGGCCTAACATTAAAGATAGCGTACAGGAAGTTATAGACAACTGTGACGTTTGTTTACAATCTAAGTATGAAAGAGTCCCATTGAAAACAGAATTAACTCTTACACCTACTCCATCAAGACCAATGGAATCATTATCAATTGACACTGTGACATTTGATAAGGCAAAGTTCATGACAGTGATAGACTCATTTTCAAGACACTTGCAAATGTATCGACTTGTAAGTCAGCATGCGACAGAGATATGTGACAAGCTAATTGACTATTTCACTAGCTACGGCATTCCAGAAGTTATCACCTCTGATAACGGAACTGAGTTTAATAATAAAGTTATTAAAGAGCTAATGGATTCACACAAGATAAAGATTCACTTCATAAGCACGCAACACCCAGCCTCTAATGGACTATGTGAACGGGTTCATTCTACTCTAGTTGAACACATTAGACTTTTAAATAACCAACCAGAATTTAAAAATGATACCATTACAAAGAAAATGAAGTATGCCGTCATAGCATATAACAATACAATTCATTCTGTTACAAAATTAACACCTGTAGAAATATTATTTGGACATATAAATGTAAACTCGATTTTTGACATAAATTTGGAAAACAAGATTATTAATGATTTTATAAATTCACACAAAGAAAAAACTAAAAAGTTGTATGAACATATAAGGGAAGTAAGTCATAAAATCAAAGAAAATATTCAAAATAAAAGAAATAAATAAAGAACCACTTCCGGAAATTCCTCAAGAAGTTTACGTAAAGAACTTACAAAAACAGAGTAAAACTAAAAATAAATACAATAAAGAAGAAGTTATTTCAGTTAACCCAGAAAGGAAAACTGCGAAAATTAAGGCTAGGCATTTTAATACGAAAAAGAAAATACACCTGTCAAACATCAAGAGACCTAGGAAGAAAGGAAAACCCTTTAATAATTCAAAAACCTCTCCTGTTCCAGGTACATCGCATTGCTCAGAGTAACTACAATAAATGGAGTTGAAATTAGGAATATCACTAATAACATAGGAGTAATCCCGATTGAACTTGGTCCAGCAAGACTTAAAACATCCTACCATACCTTTGTCCATAACTATAATTTAGAAAACTTTATTATTCAGTTAGATAAGATTGATAATTATTATAATGAAGTGTTAACGTTTTTTGATTTAAATTGCCAGCATTGTAATGCGACTATATATACAAAAGTAGAGTTTACAACAGAAAATAGTGATAAGATTAGAGATATGATGAATTATTTTAAGTATATTAATCACACAAATGATGTACTAAAAGAAAAATTAGAAATTATTATGCTTAAAAAACCAAGAACAAAAAGAGGTCTTATTAATGGTTTAGGATCAGTTGTAAAATTTATTACAGGAAACTTAGACTCTTATGATGGAGAAAAATATGAAAAAATGATAGAAGACTTAAAGAATAATCAAAATAATATGATAAATCAATTTGACTCTCAGTATTCTATTAATGTAAAAATTATAGAAGAATTTAATAAAACAATGAAAACCATTGAAAATTATTTTGATGAATTACATGACAGATTGTTGATTGTACATGAAAAAGTCAGTGATGAAATAAAAATTGAACAATTTAGAAATATTCTAAATCAATTAAATATTGTGTATAATGTTATGTTACAATTAGCACAAGATATTGAAAATTCATTAACCTTTTGTAAATTAGGCACTTTGCACCCAAGTGTAATATCTGCACACGAATTGTTTGAGGAAATAAATAAGATAAAAACTTATTATAAAGGAAGATTACCAATAGATCTTAAAATAGAGAATATTTGGGAAATTGAAAATTTATTGGAGATAAATTGTAAAATTAGTTCTAAGGAAATAATATACTTTATTAATCTACCAATTGTTGAACCAATAGAATACACTTTGTATAAACTAAACTCTGTACCTACTTGGTATGAATCGAATTATATGACAATAATTCCTGTCGTAAAACATGTATTAGTTCATAAGACAATGTCAGGTGAAACAATAATGTTAGGATT
>JAGFPH010012876.1:0-28414 GCA_018207615.1 Philaenus spumarius | reverse complement strand
TTAGTCTTTTACAGTACTCTTGTCTGAATTAGATTATTTATAGATTCTTAAACTTTCAAGTTAACTTCATGCTTTCAGTTTATTTTTTGTAGTAATATAGTTTTGAACAGATCTGCGAGAAAATAAAGTTAAATACTTTTGTAATCAACATTTACCAAACGATTGTAAATTGGCCGACATGAGGAGTCAGCAAAGACTTTATAGATAAAAATCTAATTCATACAAAAGTACTGTAAAAGACTAACGTCGAAATAAGAAATCCTTTGAGGTTTTCTGTACTCAGATGGAAACTTATAAAGTCCTTTAAACGTGAAGTGGTTCAAATCAAAGAAAAAATTAGTAGATGGCAACTTATGATTATGGTTCATGGATCGATTTAAGAAAATGTAATGATTATTCACTCATAACTTCAAATGGACAGTACATTCTCAGCAAGTGATGGATGGTAATGCGTATTATATATAGAACACAGATATTTACACCATGCACAGACACACCAACTCATGGGGTAAAATGTACATCGGCATAACAATAATAACAATCATCAACTGCAGTTAAGACATACATCTAGGCTGTGTGACTCATGACCTTCATGACAGCCGAATTATACAGTGAGTCTGCTGTATATTTTTTATTTTCAGTGCTGGTAAAAATCAAAAGTATATAGTATAAATAATTTATTAAATATTACAATAGGAAAAAATATTAATAACAATATGATAAAAGACTAGTCTTAATAAGATTGAGTACTTATCTTGTAAAATTTTAATAAAAGGTCTCTTTTCGGAAAATCTGTCTAATAGTTTTATGTTTTAATCATTAGAAAATATTCAGTTTTCTAGTATACTAAGGTAACCATATTTTCCAACCATGAATATTGGATGTCCCAGTATTATTGGGAAGGGAGAGAGGATAAACAATAATATATTTTTGTACATATTTATTTTTATTTATTTATAGTAGTTTATAAATATAATCGAGCTTGACTCGTGAGAAATATTATTTCTGAAAGTAAAAATAAAAGTATAGAACAGAATTCTCACAAAAATACGTTTATTTTTCAAAAGCGTTTCAACAACATGAATATCCTAGAAATTAACCACTCATTCTCGTTGTTCTTTATTTTTAGACATAAGCCTATAGGTTACTTTTTACTATTATGGTGTTATTGTCAACCATATTGGTTGTTTTTAAACTGAGACCACACCCTACTCTGTGAGAGGGTATAAATATGTAGCACAGCATCTTGTTTCCTTAATTATAATTTATTTTTAGCTCATGTCTCACTGAAGATGACAACTTCTTCGTTGAAATGCGTTTGACAAATGAACGTATTTTTGTGAGAATTGTTTTCTGTACGGTATCTTTATTTTTATAGTAGTTTATTTAATAATTAAAACCTTTCAACTATAAACTTGATACTAATTAAAAACTTATATTTGACAACCCTAACTTTTGATATATTAATAAATTTGTGTTTCTTACCATCATCGTTATCCAATTCTTAGTTTAAGAAACTTGCTACAGCTGTTTCACGATTAATCGCATTTTCAAACACTGTACACAAAACACACTAAAATACAAAACACACACCCTTCACATGCGATAATTCTACGTCCATTGGGACGTCGTCAAAAATAATACACCACACAAAAATACACAAAACATTAGATATAACGGATAAATTAAAAATCTTTAAAACCTTAGAACGGCTTGAAGAGATTTTCTTGAATCATAGCTAAAAACACTCATGATCAAGACACCTTTCAAACAAACAAAAAACTAAATCAAAATCGGTTCATCCAAATGGGAGCTACGATGATACAGACAGATACACAGACACACAGATACACAGACACTCGGGTAAACACATTAAACTTATAACACCCCTCTTTTTGGATCGGGGGTTAAAAATAGTTACTCTAGTTCTGATCAAAAATAAATTACGTAGGTAATTAAACACTTAATGATTTTGACTTACCTATTGACATATAGGCCTACTTGGATAGAAATCAGAAATCTTGGCTTAGATTAACAACTAGTGAAAACCCAAACTCGTTGAATTTATCAGATACTATAAGGACTCCTACGTTGGAAAGTTAGATTTTTATTATACTTTCAAAATGTATAGGTTGTGGTCAAACTTTCTGAAGTTTAATGTACTATTTTATTTTAACATTTTCAAATTTTGCAGTTCATTTAAAAACACTTTTTCTTGTGCTATGTCTTATAATCTTTAGTTTACTTTTTAATGTTGGGACTACGGTAGCAGATTTGTCCAGATTAAATCTATTAGGCTACATTTATTCCAACAGAACAATTTAATATTATAATTTATTAGAATGTTTTGTGTTACAGCTACCATGAAAGTTTTCCATGACTTCTTCATGTACCAAAGTGGAATCTACAAATGTTCTACTATCTCCAGTACAAGAAGAACTAGTTACCATTCTGTTAGAATAGTAGGTTGGGGTGAAGAAAGACAACAACGGAGGAATGTCAAATATTGGGTAAGAAATAATAATCAAATTGCTTTATCTTAAAAAAAAACAAGTACATTTATCTAGATTTACCCTACAATATTTTAGAAATAACATTAATTGTACTGCAATTGTAAGGACAATTTTGTATGTAATTCATGTTAACATTAATCTCATAACGTGGCAACTTTTTCTCTCGTACCTACATGGGGACCTACTTTGCACTCTTAATACAAAAACAATTATTACCAACCTAGTAGACAATCTTTAAAGGTTAGATCACATCGTACTTTAACTGTATTTTTTATTTATTATTTATTGATACTTATAAAATGAACATTAGCTTATTTTCATAATGATATATTTAGATTTTCTGAGGGTATAATGAAAGTATGATCAGTTTTTGAACATAACTTCTCCTGACAGCAAAACAGTGAAAGTTTTTGAATTAAATCAGCCAAATTAGTTACAAATTGTAAGAAAAACCCAAATTAAAACATTGGAATTACTAGAATATACACTTCCCATTTTACATTTTCAAACAAAACTATTCATTTATGATATTCTCTTTTTATCGTTTTTAATTTGTTTTGACACTTTCTTGGTTGAAAACTTAAGGTTTTACTATGACATTATGGCGTCCTTCATCCACAACTTTGCTTATAATCACAATGCTAAACTTGCATGGCTGAATTAAAGTACTCAAATATATCAAATTCGTGCAAAACCTTCTCTCTGCTGAGTGAAATAATAGAAATGAAAACCCTCTCTATCATATTAAGAAAACCCTTTCAGTATAAACAATTATATTATAACTTCATCATTATTGACATCAATCTAATAATTTCAGGTAAGAAACGTATTCACATCCGAATACACAAAGATATTTTAAAATGAGCATTATTATTTTAGTTGTGCTTTACTGCAGTTGTGGATAAAAAAGTTTTAATCTGTGGAACTAAATTATCTTATAACTCAAGCTCTATATTTGTTTATGTAAATTTATTATTATTAGCAAAACTAAATAAATGCTAATTTCAGCATCAGAAACAAGGTTAAATGGGCATAATCTGTGCATAGAATTTGAGGCTGCTAGTCACTTAAAGTAGGTACCTAGAGAATATTGTAGATAGTGAAAGGTAAATGAGTATGGTAATTCAAGATAGATTACTGGTAGAAAGCAAAGATTTATCCTTAACAAAAAAACAAAAAACAAAACACATTAGTGAAAATTTATAAAACCCTCTTAGACCATTTGTCATTGGGAAGGAAAGAACAGAAAATGTTAGGAAGGTTTGATAACAAAATTATTAGATGGATTTACATTTCCTGTTGAAGAAAATAACACGTAGAGATTGATATTATACTACATTGAGTCATGCAGATAATGTAAAATGTATAAAAACATAGTGAATACATTGACTTGGCCAATTCAAATAGTTAGGCAAACAGCGGATGTTAAGAAAAATAATAATAAAATAAAAACAGAAAGAGTGGGTGACCTAGAAAAAAGATGGAATTGGTGATGTGGTTGAAATTCTGTGAATAATGTGAAAGGTACGAGGATATGGCAAAGGAGAAAGGATGTTGGGCAGAAGTGGGGTGGGAGCCCAAGGATTAGTATTGGGATGTAGTGCCATGGAAGAAGTATTCAATTAGTGTTGTATTTTTATCTTACAATAAAACACTTATTTTTATTTTCAGATTGTCGCCAATTCTTGGGGAGAGTGGTGGGGAGAAGGTGGATATTTCCGAATTCTTCGAGGAACAAACGAATGCGAAATTGAAAACTTTGTAATTGGAGCATGGGTCAATCCACTGAGTCCAAACCGAAACCCGTTTGCAATTTACATACCTCCGAAAAATCAGCTTAACAACCAAATTCCAAGATATTAGTTGTACAGGTGTTAAGTTATATTTGATGTAATTCCAATATAGCGTTGAATTTGTGATTCCTTTAAAGTTAGAATACGGTAACTAAAAAAATTACTTGTGAGCATTAAATCAGAGCGAATCTCCTTTAGATCTTGTCGCTGTTGGAGCCCGTTAATTAAATAAAGCTTTGATTATCTTTGTAAGTTCTGTAATTTTATTAACTTCTAAGAATACTTAATGTATTATTGTAAATATTTAATTCAAAAGAGATTACAATTTTGTATAATGATAGACGTGTATAGAATTTATAGACTGCGTTAACGATATTGACTACCTGTAGCGAAAATTACGGATCTTCTATTAATAATTCTTTTAAAAATTGAAAATTGTACAATCATCACTTATTTGTTACATGTACATTTTAAATAGATACAGAATTTAAGGTATGGAATTTATGAAGCAGAAAATTTGGTTAATTATCAAGTTAAAATATCAAAGAATTGGGAGTTATCGTATGGTACAAATTAGTATATAGCAGAAGAATGATCATTATATATTTTCTCACATATAACTTTGTATATTTATTGTTTCTCTTAAGAGTAAGAACAAAATGTGTTCATTTTTTATTCTAAACCAAAAAACTTAGTGTTAATATAAACTGTATTGATAAACACAAAATGAACATTTGTACTTTTAGTGACAAATTATATTTTGTGTGGAATTCATTTTTAATAGATTCAGTTTCATTTTAAAAAACTGGCATTTGGAATCTGAAATATTAGTTTATTATAATGGAATCTTGATAACTAATCGGGCCTAGAGGAGGATCGAATTAACAAATCATTCCGATTATCAAACATAGCATATAAATGGTACCCAAAAATACAAATGAATCATATTCAAATGTGGCCTAGAAATATAAAAGACCTACAACATAAATTTCAGTACAATTTGACAAATACAGTAACATCTTTTATTTAATTCATTAGAACATGTTTATGAAAATACCATTTATTATAAAAACTTTCAATGGGATATTATACGTTATGGATTATTTATATGCCCATGTTATCAAAGTTCCACAGTAACAATAACAGTATTTTTACTGTCACAAGCTTTTCTGTTAAGGTATGCCATTATCTTTTATTTGTATTGGTTTTGTTAAGTTCAACTACACTTCTATAAATTTCTTTATTACTATTCTTTTCTTAAAACATTCCTTCTTCTTTTAAACTGTACTGTTAATTCTGCCATGGTGCCAGACCCATCATACTCACTATTTTCAGGGGTTCATCCTCCCCAAGTTAACACTTAACCAGTTATGGAGTAAGGATGTTATGAAGATGTGCAATAACTGGACAAAACAATCAAATACAGTCATCTGCATTATTGTCAACCTTTCAAATTAAACTGTTGCAATAAGTATATGTAAACTTGTTAAAACTGTGGCTTGAAAAAACAAAAAATATAAATTTCCATATTACAATAAGACATTTTCTTGTAAACAAGAAGAAAAGCACGGTTTTGAGTTCATTTATTTGAAATAACAACGTTTGTTTTCTAGGTTGAAAACTTACTGCTGTACACGATTAAAATTTATAATACAACTTAAGTTAGCATAATAACTTTATAAGTGATATTATATCCACTTAACATGTCTACTGGTGGATTTAATGCAATGTCCAAGACTCAAGAGGTATTGAACACTCTTAAGATATCCTACTTGCCACTCTTTACAACAGTCCCTGGCAGACCCTTAGGAGTAAGAATTGCGGTTTTGTTTTAAATACTAAAATTGTATTGCTACTATATATACATAAAAAACACTTTCAAAATATATTTAAAAAAAACATAACTTATAGTTTAGCGAGATGTAAGAAATTAGTGTAGTAAGTTGTCAAATTAGACTGAAAGAGAATAACATTTCTTTAAAGTTTTTGAAAAATAAAAATATTACATTTTTACGAACACTACAAACACTTTCTAACTACTTGTTGTTACTGATGAAAAGCGGTAAGCTTGATTTAAGTCGCTAGATTACACCCACAATCACAATGTTAATTAGTACTTTGTTTCAAATACTTCTTAAAATGGATTTAGTAGGAATGTAGCACAGCACAATCAAATAATTTTTTTGCAGCAATAATGCCAACAAGGTTATAAACGTACAGAATGTCATAGTACATTTTAAACTTTTTTAGAATTTCTTATTCCTCAGAAGGTTAACAATAACACCTAGACAAAACCATTTTTACTGTACCTCTATTAAATTCATCCACTACAAATTATTATGTCACTCATATCTGGAATACGGCAATAGTAATTAAGAGAACGACTAAAGACAAAATTTTACTACCAACATTTTTGTTTTAAAATTTGGAATGGAAGGAACTAATTGAAACTACGATATCTTATTCTGATTATTTTTGTACAAACTGTTCTTTTGTATACTGTATTTTGTAAAGTACTGTTTTGTCTAGAATAATGTGTTTCGATGTGGGGTCTTGCTATTTTAAACCAAAGATGCGTTAGCCAATAAGCCAACATTCGATTTAAAAAGCTTTGAGTGTGCCTTTGACAATTTAAGATATATATTTAAAGTTAAATATTCTATTATCTTTCAGCATATTGATTTAATTTATAATTTATTGAAATTTCAAATAAAAAGTAACAGTAAATAAAGATTACTTAGTGAAAAATACAGAGTAAGTTGTTTAACTTATTTTTGTAGGTTGTTTAATCTTGCAAACCTTTAACAAATCTATAATTAGGTCTAAAATGAAGGTACCATACTAGAAATGCCAACTTCTCCTAGCTATAATTATTGTCTAATTTCAAAAATATTGTGCCTTAACAAGATCAAGTATAAAACCTTTTTAGCAAGTATTTAGGTGTTTTTTAACAGAATACTTCTCGATTACAAACATTGTACTAGTCTGGAAATTAGTATTTATTCAATTGATTTGTTAAAAAAATATAAAAGTAAAAACTTTAGACTGCCAATAATACAAAGCCAATGCAGTTACATAAAAAGAAAAGAATGTAATGATTTTAAAATGTTACTTTTATTTCATAATAACACCAAATGTGGTTCTTTCTTTTTTTAACTTTATATACATATAAATTATATTATTTATTTTATAATTAATTGTAATAATTTGTAACATTAGCTTAAGCGTAGTAAAAAAATGTACAAATTCAGTATTATTAATAAAAAGTATTAACAGTTATGTTGTATATTTTATTTCAATGTGAATAAAATATATGTGCTTTAAAAACATTACTTGGAATGAGTTAGTGACTTGAAATCCCTCAAAATGTAATTTTATGTAGTCTACAGTTAAATAACTTCTGTTGATTAGGAAAATGTACCAGCAAGTCTTGAAATAGATCTGAAGTCCATTTTGTGATGCAAAGTTATTAACGTTCCCATTTCCTTTAGACAAAAAATATGATAGATAAGTTGGTAGAGTTGCTGTTTTCAATGGTCTGGTTGGGATTGTCATAGAAACAAATTTACCTTTTGGTGATGACTTTTTTCATGTGTTACTTCACTTGTCCTCCTTCATTATTCATGTAGGCCTAAAGTTAGAATGTCAAGGAAAAATAAGTTCAAAATAACTATTTCCTCCATCTACTACTTTAAGAGGTCTCTTCTGCCTCATAATTTAGGGTAGAAAGAACAACTTATCATTCGAGGGCTGAAAAGTGCCCATATAAAACGCAATGTCTGTACTTTTCAGCTGACAAAGTAAACTCAATGCTTTTTATAAAACAGCTGCTGAAACAACAATATATCAATTAACTTCCATGTCTGTGTATGCTTGGCATAACTTCAATTGTTTTTGTAAATATGAATGTCCATGTTTTAATAAAGTTTCTTCCGTAGTAAAAAGCTAATTATTTACTAAAACTGTAGCTGGAGTCAAAATGTTGTGTTTTTTATTGCAAGAAAGTATCATAGTCACTCTCAAGAAAATTACTGCTCTCCGCTGAGGGGAGGGTAACATTTTCTTTAGGCCAACAAAAAGAGAAACCCCCCCCCCCCCAAATAATCAAATAACTATAAAATTTACAAGGGCAAGTTAATAAACGTAGAATTATTAATTTGAAAGGTAATTTTCCTACCAAGTCCCATAAATGCCAAATTTCCAAAGTTTTATAGTGTAAAATTTTATAACTAATCTGTACCTTTCTGTAACTTTAAAATGAAACGGAAAACTTGTAAGCCCATCTATTTGCCCTAGTCAGTTTTCTCAGGAACGGATTTTCTACCATTTGACATGTTATATTTTTTGCTTTGTATCGCAAAATGGTATTTCAATGTATTATGTATTAGTAGAACATTCTTGCTAGTGACGGATGTCATTTGAAATGTAAAGTATTGCAATGAAATTAACTACTTTATGGCATTTGATAAAGTATAATGACTTAGGAATAGGCCTACTCTAATAATCAAACTCAAAAACATATTTTACTTCAGGGTGTTACAAAAAAACTTAAGCGGGCTACAGAGGATCGAATTTTACACATTGAAATAAACGAAAAATGTTCAGTATTTTTTTCCAAATTCGATTTAGTTTAGTCGCAATCCACCATTTTTGTTTTACAAAAACTTACTCTTACTCCAGAAATAGATTCTTATCGGAGAGGTTTGCCTGTGCAAGTTTGCCGGAACAGGTCTGGGCCCATACAAACTACGATGAATAGTACGGATTTTAAACTACTTTCGTTGGTTAATTCAGAAAAAAAGACAGTAATGAGATCGTCTGTTTCTGCTCATGAGAGGCTCACAGCTACATTGCGGTTTCGAGCAACAGGATGTTCATACAAATGCCTAAAATTTTCTGCCATAGTGTCACCTCAACTCAAGCTTTTGGTCACAATTTTGAAATGTTAAGAACCACTTTGAATTTATATTGAATTTCAGAGCAATGGATTTATCTATTTATTAAAATATTAGAATTAAGAACATGTTGGTTTTAGCTAATTTTGGATGTTCTACACAATTACTAAGAAATTATCTTTCAGTTTTTTGTTGATAACTGGTTATCCTTTTACCTAAAGAAACGAAAAACAAAATAGTTTCTTGTATATTTTTTGTAAAGTTGACATTTTTCAAGATATTCCGTGTTTAAAATCTGTAACGGCTGCCATTTTGAAAATATAAACGTTAATTCTTTGTTTGAGTGTTTGGTAGGCCTTAACTTGTAAATCATAACATACAAAATGCTTATACCAAATTTGACCTCAATATCTTATAATTATACTTGTTGCAGTGAGTTTTTGAAAAAAAAAAAACAAAATAGTGGATTGTGACTAAACAAACCGAATTTGAAAAAAATGTTACTGGATATTTTTCATTTATTTCAATATATGGTCCTACAATCTGATCCAGTACAACCCGTTAAGGTTTTTTATGACACCCTTTATTTATATATTTACAGGATGTCCAAAAAATCAGAAAGTTTTCTTGAATTATTTCCAAATGGCCACCGTTTGAAATGTTTAATGTTCAGTACCTCTAAACCCGTTAATTTTACAAAAAAATACACAAACAAATTCATAAAAAATTTATTAAAATTTAATTATACAAAAAATCTCAAGAGGAAGCTAAAGCCATAAAATATTTCGATTATCTACATTTATGGGGTTAAAATAGGGTAACTACCCTAAAATAATACACCTTAAATTCCCATTCAAACAAAGAGATGTAATGTTGCACAATTGATTCTTTTGTGATACAAAAAAAATTAGCTCTAGGATTTTGAATATTTAAATTTAAGGGGTAAAAACAGGGATACCAAACCCTAAAACAATAAGTATTAATTCTTTTACTTTCCTTAAAGCAAGAGAGCCGACATTCGTTACATTTTGTTACAGTAGATCGTCGATTATCCGAACGTCAGTTATCTGAAACGTCAATCATCCGAACGGGGAAATGTACTGTAAATAAATAAGTATAGTACTGTAAATAATTCCAAATTTAAAGTTTTTGACTCGCATAGTCAGCTGAGTTGTAGACTTCAGGGAGTTTGTGCACTCAACGAAACAACGGCCGCTGTTGATTCAGCCAGAAGCCTAGTTAAAAAAACTATTAAAGATTTCTTTTAACTTTTTAACTGGTTTTATGTACAGTACGCGTATACTGTACTGTATAAACACATTTTAAAATAAATGTTCATAACAAACTTTTTCTATTATGTATTTCCCCAATTTTGTCTTTAGAAATAAAATCCAACTTTAAATTATACTTTAACGATATTGCATTATCCGAACCCCCCTCTGTCCCAATTAGTTTGGATAATCGACGCTCTACTGTACTTAGAAAAAGTAAACCCATTGAATTTAGGTCACTAGCGTCTAAAGGGTTAAAATATGATAACTACCTCTATGCAATAAATATAAATTCCAGTAACTTCCTACATAGCCCAGTATATATAGGATCCAAAAAGTGGTTCAGCTTACATTAATTGCGGCAAAAGATTTTTTTCTAGGATCGTTTGGTATGGTTTGTGTATGCTAAATCTAATTTTGCGACCTCGAAAGTGGGGGGGGACAACTTTTGGGGGGCAAAAACCTCGAAATGTTCAGACTTTTCCCAGTTTTTCGCTTATAACTCGAAAACGATGCATATTTTGTAAACAATAGTACTTTAATTAGTAAATTAAAGAGGACAAAATTTCGCGTTGATTAAAAAAACAACGTGCAAAATTGGTCCAGTAGTTAAATTTTTATGGGGATCCAAAAAACAGCAATTTTTTCCAACTTTGCCAAAAACTGTGTTTTACCCATTTTTAATGAGCTGTAACTTTCCAACATCAAATTTGATCAATACCCCTCTCCCTAAAAGTTGTAGAGAATCAATCCATGAGTTCAAAAAACACAAATTTTTCTAAATTGGGCAAATTTTGAAACTTTGCCAACTCATAAAGTAAAATTGGAGAAAGTCTTAAATTCACACTATATGGGTTTTCGCTCTTTTTCGGTGTAAATGAGTCCGGGAATAATTCTGACTTCATTATGAGGCTTAGGTATGTCATATGAATTCAACTGGAAATTGTTTTAAGGAATTTTTTGAAATTTTTAAAATCTAAATAATTATTAATGACTTTTACCTGTAGTAGGCCTACTGCTGGTTTCTTGTTCCCTACATATATTTGAATGCTTGAAGAACTTTATCTAAACGCAGTAGACTATTGCAAATATACTTGTATATCCATATTTATACCAAAGTTATCGGGAAAGAGACAGTTAAGTAAGTACAGTACAATTTTTTTAACCATGCCCTCGGCCACGATTGTACTAACCTGAATGATAACGTTAGAAATAGCTCTGTCTACTCTAGTTTTCTCCACGAAAACTAAGCCGAGCGGCGTGAAACAGCGAAAACCGAGCTTCAATAACAATGTCATTTAATAAACTTAGCAGCGATGTAAAATTATGAAACTTTCACGGATACGCAGATAAGAACTATACGATTCGTATGATGTAAAAAAAATCAATTACAAAACCTATTTCATATTTTAAAAATCAATATTACAACAATGTACTTTAATAATGACATGAAATTTTCACACTGCTGGAAAGTATTTTATTTGTTGGTCAGACCACAAAGTGTTCGCGTGAAAGTTTTAGATAAAGGTCCAAATTAAATATTTTATTTGAAACATTTTTTCGTTTGACTTACGGTTTGCTCGGTACAGCGGTAGGCTATAATGTGTGCGTTGCTACACCTAGCCGGGCCGGGCAGCCAGGCCTTGTTTCCCTTGACCGAGTTCGTCCTCATTTTATAAACATTATAAAATATTGTATATTATACATATTATATTATCATTGATTATTAT
Organism: Philaenus spumarius; assembly: GCA_018207615.1. NCBI lineage: Eukaryota > Metazoa > Arthropoda > Insecta > Hemiptera > Aphrophoridae > Philaenus > Philaenus spumarius. The sequence goes on along the minus strand of JAGFPH010012876.1, from coordinate 16,212 downwards.
ACACTGGTTCAGTTCATTAAAAACAAGAACAGAGATTAAGGTTTTTATTTCAATAATTTTATTCGAATAATTATTCAATCATTTTTGTTTATTCAAAGTTTGTGGAACTGCCTTTACAATCCCTCCCCGCTACACCACTAGCCCACTGTGCGCTAGCCGAGCCGAGGGCACGGTTAAAAAAATCGTACTGTACAGTACTTATAAAAAATAATTTTATTGACAAATTAAAATACAGGAAAGTTACTACTTATTTATTTATTTTTATTTCCAACGTTACACCAAAGGTTAAGATTTACACTAATTTAAAGGGATTTCTACAATATTTGTGTTTTAAATTGAAATTAAAAATTGATTGTTCCTTTTTTCAATATAGATACACAAATAATAATTAATAACTAACAAGTTATACATAAAAACATTAAATGACTAAACAAGTTGTACAAAAAAAAGACAAACTTTAACAAAATATTACAATAAGATGTAATTAGGTGTGTAATGAAAAATGGAAAACTAATAGGTTATAGTGTCCCTGTAAATAAAGCAAATCTTAAAATTGCTTATAACTGGAATACAACACATAAAAACACTTATATCTACATACATAAACAAATTACAATTTATAATTTAAAAAACACATTAACCTTTGCATACAAAAACATAAAGCCAACTACAGTAATACACAAATACATACGCACTTCAACACGCATAACCGCAAATAAAAAAGAAGACAACAAAAGGCACCTCTAAGTCTAAGTCTGTGTATAGGATTGCCGAAAAAAAATAAACAAAAAATAGATAACAGAATTCGAGCGAACATATTATTTAAAATTATACTTACAATATTACCTAATTAGTGAAGGTCACACAATGGAAAACATGTATATCAAGAAATGAACTTCATAATTAAAACTATGGGTATAATTTTGACTATATCATAATTTCTAAAAGGAACTAAACAATGGCAGTTCAAGCAACCACTTCCTAAATGCGTTTAGAAAGCTATTTTTGTTAAAACTGTATTTAATATAATTTGGTAACTGATTAAATGTTCTGGGTGCGATGAACTTAAAAGTTTTAGTGAAAAAAGTAATATTTGGTTTTGTAATCTTTAAATTTGACGAATTTCTAGTTTTTATCTTATAATCATTAACCCTACTTGAAATAGTACAGCTTCTTATATAAAACAGCTCCATTACCTTATAAATATACATATGCTTTATTGGCAATCCCGAGTTCCACAAAAAGAGGTTGGGAATGTTCAGTTTTTGATTTTCGCTTTATAACTCTAACAATTCTCTTTTGAATTATAGAGACCGTTTTTATATTAATTTGGCAAGTACCACCCCACAAAGCGATTCCGTATTGTATTCTATTACGAAATAAAGCAAAATACACTTGTCGTAAAATATTTTGGGGACAAACATCCTTCAAGAAGAAAAATAATCTAAAAACACTATTCAATCTACCCTTCAAGTGTAAAATATGAGTTTTCAAGTTTAAATTACTATCAACAAAAATACCTAGATATTTTCCAGAACTACACTGCTTCACAAAAACACATGCTTAACCATCACAATTAAATAGATACTGGAAATATTAAACATTTTGTTCGTTTTGATGGTCTTGGTTGAGGCTCTTCTTCCTCATGCTGGGTGGCGTTATTTGCTGACAGGTTGGACATCGTCAGTTTCAGATTTTTATAATTAAAAAGTCGTAGCTCGTCGGGGTCACGATTTGGAGTCAATATTTTGAAAATACAGTGTGGGGTATTGTTTTATATATTTTTGGATAGGGGAATTTTAACAGTTAAAGAGTCGTTGGGCGTCGGGATAACGTTTTCGGGTCAACATTTTAGAAATACAGTGTGGATTTTATATTTTTTCGGGTAGGGGAAACCCGATTTTGACAGTTATTAAAAAAAAATCCTAAGTCTTGCAACAGAGTTCGAAATACATCTTGTTTTTAGCTTAAAAATGTATATAAAAACCCGTTTTTTATAAAATTACTACTTTTTTTATTAAATATTTAAAAAAATACTCAATTACAATATATAATACGCCACAAATATGCGAAGTCAGTCTATTTCAATTAGAACAGGCGTTACACATTTGCGGCATCAGTCTGTAGGTAGAAACTGGACGTCTCATATATTCGACGCTAGACTGTACTAAAAATTTTACAATTGGTGCTAGCGAAAGTGTTAAAACATTTTCCAGATGCATTCAGCTGACGTAGCCAAGGCTCAGTATGAAGTCAGAATTAATTCCCGGACTCATAGACATCGAAAAAGAGCGAAAACCCAATTGTGTAAATTTAAGGTTTTCCCCAATTTTGCTTAATGAGTAGACAAAATTTTAAAATTTGCCCAATTTAGAAAATCGGTGCTTTTTGAACTCAATAGTTGATGCTCTACAACTTTTATGGAGAGGGGTATTGATAAAATTTGATGTTGGAAAGTTACAGCACATTGAAAATACAACACAGTTTTTGGCAAAGTTGGAAAAATTGCTGTTTTTTTTTATCCCCATAAAAATCGAACTACTGGACCTATTTTGCACTTTGCTTTTTTAAATTTTGTGCTCTATAATTTATTAAAGTACTATTGTTTTAAAAAATATGCACCGTTTTCGAGTTATAAGAAAAACTGGAAAAAGTCCGAAAATTTCGAGGTTTTTTGCCCCCCAAAAGTTGTTCCCTCCACTTTCGAGGTCGCAAAATTAGATTTGGCATACCCACACCGTACCAAACGATCCTAGAAAAAAATTTTTTGTTGCAATTAATGTAAGCTGAAATCTCCTATATATACTGGGCTAACAAGCTGGAATTTTGTTACGTATTATTCGTAGGTGATATACAAGAAAGAAAACCTTTTGCATTTTGATTTCTTGAGTCTAAGGGAAGAAATGGAATAACCTCCCTTGAAAATAAATAATTAATTATCTTGCTTTGAAACCTGAAACTTGTGACATATTATTCATAAGTTACATATAGGAAGGACAAAACAATTTCAATTAAATTATTTGCTTCTAAGGGTTCCAATATTTTCAGTAGCCTGATTTTTAATTTACGTATTAGTTCGGGCGTTTTGAACAATGAATTGGCAGAAAATGTAATTTTTACAGCTTACTGGCGCATAGCAGATGTATAAATGGTTAAATGGAGACATACAAGTAGATCGATTTAGAGAAAACTTGCTTTTTTAGGCCTAGGGCCTCTCAATACGTATCTACCCGCTATTCCTTTCATTCGTTTACAAATTTGCGAGCGAAGCCACTGGTATGCTAGTGTGCTATATAGAAATAAAAGACCACTTTAGTTTATTGACTGGAGATAAACGTGATTCATTTGTTTACTTTTGAAATCCAGTCCGCTGTTGCAATTGATACTATTGACATTTCCCACGGCAAGATATCTCACAAACTCAGTTTAACTGCGCAGTTTATCTGTGCAAATGAAACTGCACAATTGTGAGAACTGTGTGGTGTGTTGGCTGCCTCAGTTCTGATCTCATTTCTCTCAGTTTTTTCGTGTAGTATAGTCAAAGCCCTACTGTGCGTGTATATTTTCGACAATGGCCGAAAAAAAAAGAGCATTGTTGTGTTGTGTAATTGCAACCGTTCTGCTTGAAGAAGAAAATAAGCGCAAGAAAAGGCGCCGTGAAAGCTAGAAGCGATTAGTCCAACTGACTAGTCAACTATTCGATTAACTGGGCTAACTGCGCAGTTTACTGGTGCAAAGTAGAGTATCTCGCGTAGACCAAAAAGCCTGAGTAAAAATCTTCCAGAACTGCCCAATTTCCTCAGTTTAACGCTCAGATATGATGTTAAACTGTTCGTGTAACACCTTTAGAATAAGTTTCCAGTTTATACAGTAAATACATTCCAAATCTTCATAATGTTACTTATTAACAAACTAAAAAAGTTCAAGTGATTCATAAAGTTTTTTTAAGAAGTGGATAAAACTGCAATTTTAAAAAGCTGAATATTAAATATATTTTGCCCAAGTAGGGTCTTGGACTACTCGCGGTAGCAATCCTAGGTCTTGCCACACACATAGTGTTCTAGGAAAAAGTCAATACAACAGGTTATAACGGACTTCATTACGCAATTTGTTTACTTAATTTTGTTTAACTGTGGCAACTGCATCATCTTGGTGTTAGCGTTCGAGCCGATCACCCTGAATAAGAAAATTTGCATTAATTAAGAGCAGAATGTTGTTTGCTTTCCTGATATTGGACGTCTTGACAAATTGACTATCTGCAGAATTAATTTGAACACGTCACAACATAGTGAGGGCAAAGAAAGTTAATTTAAGTAATGAAAGTGAAATTTAACATTTAATCGATTTATTTAAATTATCACCTCTCGCCTGATCGTCTGCTCTGATGTCTACAACTAGGAATTTACTGGCAATAGTCATCTCAGTAGATACAAGTAATTTTACACTAAAACTGAAAAGTCAAGAATTCAAAACTGTAAATCTAAGAGATTGAATTATGAAAATACTAGCGAAAAAAGCCTCCCGAGGTCGGCAGAAAAATGTCCTAGGGCAAAATGAATTGCCAGAAATAGGTATCAATCGTATCATATTTAATTTAAAAATAATAATAATTCCATTATTTTCTTTAATTTAAAAGAAAACGCACTAAATTCAGAAATAGATATCAACAGAGCTTTAAAATAAAACCAAACAAACTAAAAAAGAGTCCTTATAAATAAACCGATGAAATAAAAATTTTGTTGATAATAATTACATTTACTTTCATTTAAAACAAACCGCACGAAAATCGGTTGCATTGATTTCCAGAAATAGGTAGCAATAGAGTTTTAATCTAGAACCAAACAATCTCAAAAAGTGTACTTAGGATGAAAATATTAGGATGAAAAAGAAATTACTTTTCATAACTTTTTATTAATAATAACAATATTCTCTTTTTATTTCAAATAAACAGAACTAAAATGGGCACGGTAGATCTTCATAAATATGTAGCATAAGTGTTTGATGTAGAACCAAAAAACCTCAAAAAGTAAATTTAAAAGTATACTGATGAAATAAAAATTACTTTTCATAACATTTTGATAATAAAAACAATAATCCCCCTTTATTTTGAATAAGCACCACTAAAATTGGCCAGATAGATCTCCAGAAATAGATATAAAATCAAAAGGGTTGTAATCTAAAACAATCAAAACTCAAAAAGTGCCATTATAAATGTGCTGAAATAAAAATGACATTTAATAATTTTATTTATATTTATGACCAAATTTTCTTTCATTTAAAGCAAACCACTTTAAATCGACTAGTTAGATGTCCAGAAATATATATCAATTGGGTTTTAACCTAAAAAAAAATGTTTTTTTATAAAGGCAGTCGTGGGTCTGCCGTCAGAAGTGAAAACATTTTAGCTTCATATAGTTAACTTTATTTTCGAGTTATTAAGAAGTATTGTTTTAATCAATATACATACAACACTAATACTACACTAATACGGGATGCAACTGTGTTTTCAATAATTGTGGAGATGCGACGTAGTCTACAATTCACTAATTGCCGAGAATCTGATGTCTACAACTAGGAATTTACTGGCAATAGTCATCTCAGTAGAAATAAGTAATTTTGCACTAAAACTGAAAAGTCAAGAATTCAAAACTGTAAATCTAAGAGATTGAATTATGAAAATATAGGCCTAGCTTGTTTTGATTATTTTTGTAAAAAGGATTATTTTTGTACATTGAAGATATTTTGAGTAAAATTAACTCAATTTTATTTATTTAATACAAGAGTTTACAAATTAATGAAGAGAATATCTGAAAAAAGTATCAACATAATAATATTTCAGTAAACAAACACGGAAAAAGAAGGAAGACGACGCATGTATGCAGCTTTTGGCTCATTGTAGGCCTAATGTCTATGCCTACGTTCGAAAGTCACAAGTACTTCATAACACTGTACGATATTGTAATCGCGCAAAAATATCGATTTTGCGATTTTGACGAATATCGACGCTTTAGTCCGAAACAAACACTATTTAAATAATTTCTATCTGCAAAAACTACAATAGAAATTTGGAAATAGCTTAATTGGAAATGAAGGCATTTTTAGTAAAATTGTAAATCGGTATTAATTGACCAAATCTAAATCTAACAACAACTAAAAGAAACATTTGAACGAAACCTATACTCGATTTTATTCATATAAAGTAAGAATTTAACTAAAATAAAATCAATAAATGTATAATTTAACCATAGAATTGCTTTACTAATACTATCAAGTATTGTTCCTGTGCCGATGAAAATTCACAATAGCATTGTTAAAAAGTCTCTTAGTTTTTCACAGCGCCAATTCGTTTTCACTTGTCTCAAAAACGGATTGATGTAATAAATTGAAATTTTGCATACAGTTGCATAACTTAATAAACAATCTAAAAACAATATACTTTCTCTAACCACAAAAATGGCACCGTTTGAAACGTTTAATGTTAACTTTAAACCGTGAGCTTTACAAAAAATGAATTTACCAGAGACGAAAGTTGTAATTTTTATTACAAACAAAATGTTTTATTCATTTTTTCTGTGGCTCAATCAATAAAAGATTTATCGACAAAAAAACTGAAAACATCATTAGTTTAGTCAATGAGTGCTCAAAAGAGGGGTGTAGAATGCATGGAGTATGTGAGAATTTTTGACTTTAGGACTTTGATAAGAGTAGTTAAGAGGTAAACATAGTACTAAAACTCCCCACCCCTGGGAGGTGAACTAAAGGCGGGAGGGGGGGGGGTGGAAAGGTCCCATTTTTTTGTTTTTCGCTTATATTTCGGAAACGGTGCACTCTACGAAAAAAAATTTACAAATAAAAATTAAGTTAATTACGTTTTTTATAAAATGAATTCTATACATATTTGTCGAATTCCCAACGGTTTTTGAGATATAGCCTATGTTATTGAAAATTGATAATTTTCAAAAAAAAATTTTACCTCATTTTTTTGTCAAATATTTGCTTATAATACCTACCACGATCATTTCTCAAAAATTGAGATTAGGATAAGGAGCATTAAATTTCCTTCAATTTGATTTACACTTTTGCCACTTATATTCAAACAGTCAAAAGGTATAGAATTTCTAAGATATACGCTCAATTTCGATGTTCCTCTAGAAATTATGTTTAGAGCCTGTGTCGTTTTAACTGCTGTAACTAGCTAACATGAAGAAGAACAACAATTTAACAATGGAAATAAGGTAATTGCAATTAAAACTCTACAATAAATTACTAAACTCTTATGGACTGTTAAAATTGTATAACTGCTATACAGGACGCGTTGTCGTCAAATTAAAATTCTTCGAAGCAAGGCTTCACGTCACACCACAAACACAAAACACAACACAAAATCCTGTGAACAAATATATACTCAACATTATAAAACAACGGTATATAAACATTAACAAATACTTCAAACATTGATTTTTAATTTCGACTTTAGCACTAAAAGGTAGTGCCTATGATGTACTACCTATGTGCATGTAGAAGTTTTTTTTTATATTTTAATAAACACATTTTGAATAACAAATAGTTTCTAAATTCATTCATGTACAAATATCCTTAAAATAAGACAGGTCCATATTACCTGCACATCTTGTCTAAATTAAAAAATGTTGTTCTTCAGATTTATAGAAAAATAATGTTTACTGACATTCATAACAGAATTTTAGCCATAAAATTGTAAAGAATACAATTATTTAAAAAAAATGTTGTGCAATAATTAGTGACAATTTGTTAAAAAACAAAGAGGGGGTCCATATTACCACCTTTTTCTCTATGTTATCTTAACTGAAACTTCTGACTACGCAACCCAGTTTTTTGTTTAACAAGAATTGCTTAAAGAAAGAATTTGTTGTGCATTTAAAGATAAATTACAATTAAAGTTCCTTTAAAAAAAAATAATGAAATTTTTATAAACGGGCACTAGACTTTTCAATTGATTTGTTAGTTTGTCAAGGAAATTCGTTAAAACCAAAGATGTTCTAATTAAAATTGTTTAGTTACTACTGGACGATAAAATGTAATTTGTGTAAACATTAAGAAATCATTTTTTATATTAGAATCACTTGTACCGGCGGGTAATTTTTCAAATACATTTGTCTTACTTTACATCACTTTTCAGACACACTGAGTATACAATTTCAGCCGTTTTGCACAATCATTTTTATGACAAGTTATAAATGCCATTCTTCTGAGGAATTACATCCAAACGGTCACGGAGGGTAAACTCCAAATTTTTTATATATTTTTTAAAGCATTACAGATCAATGTTGCAAATAGATTAAATACTTCTTATTTTATAATTATTTTATTTCGTTTTGATTATTTGAAATAGTTTCTCTTCCTTTAAAATTATTCACATTAAATATCCATAAAGGTTATATTTGAAATCGCGTATTGCTTGCGAACCTTGCATTTAATTTTATTCCTACTTTTTGTAAATTTAATTTTGCCATGTGTGAGGGTTATTATCCTAAACAAAAAATAGCAAAACTTGCAACAATGTCTACGTCAGGAATATTCCTAGATTAGTTCAGCAAAACGTTTTCCCTTTCTTAGAAATGTTCTATCTCCATTGAAAGAGCGACAAGACAATAAGAAGCAACGGGATTTATTCTCCCTAGAAATAGTTGAGTAAAATTCCCACACGGCGCCAGCACTGCAACGCTACCCCGCGTTGGAACTAGTACAGTTGCGAACGACAATGAGGGTAGAGGGATAGTGACATGTGATTGGTGAAATCGACACGCTTTTACAATGGCCAAAGTGATATTCGTTTTGTTCAGGTAAAACGCTTAGTTTACTTTTCTATATAATCTAATTACGTAATTCGATTTTTTGCCGTTAAATATTAAATGTTATCTTTTCTAAACAATTTGATAAATGAACGTTTAATTTTAAGTTGGCAAAGCCTGTGTCCGTTTAAAAACAAACTTTTATCTTAATAAAGAGATTAACGGCTCAGCGGTAAGACTTATGTGTTTCAGGTGCAGTTATCTGAACTGAAATTTTACTTGTATAAACTATGTATAATAATTTACCTTTCATCAGCTACAGCTGTTCCGCCTCTACCAGTACCAAAGTAACATCATGTTATTATTAAATGTACTTTCTTAAGTTTAAGTGAGTTAAACTGTGGAAAACAAAGCAAGAGTAAATAACACAAAATCGTAGGCAGAATAAATATAGAGGTAACAATAGTTTACTTTAAAACTAAAACATTTGAACTATTAATTGTAGAATAAATACCACAGAGCAAATATCCATCGCTTTGTCAACAATTGTTACGACAAAATCTGTAACTATATTCCTGCGCGATCCATAACTACAGTTACAGCTGAGAAATGTTGTCAAGTTAACGGTAATGGGAAGGGAGACGCCAACTCCACCAGAAGTAGTTCTATGTGGCAAGCAGCACTATTGGTTAATTAAAAATCAATCGCGTTACGCTTTCTTTTGGCGGTTAGACATCAGTGTGGACTATCTTTTATGTGTGGTTATTCTTATAAACTATTGTCAGCTCAATTAAGTTTAACTATATTTTATATTTGTAGCATTGTTTTACTTTTGTTTTATCTCCCCATTTAATGATCTAAAATTTTTAATTTGTTTTTGGCATTTTTTATTAACTTTTATTCATATTTTTGTGTTACTTTCTTATTACACAGGAACCTCGATAATCCGAACTAATTAAAACCGGAAGAGGTTAGGATTATCAATAGTAGTGTATAAATGTGTAGGCCTACACAAATTAAATATATTCAAACGTGGTCTAGAAATAATAAGATGAGGTATACAAAATACTTCATGACAAAGAAAATCTTAAGTTTAACAATTAGAACATGCTATATGAAAATACGGTACTACTTTATAACGCTTTCAAGTGCATTCATATAGTAATGCTTTATGTGTTATTTTTACCTCGGATTATCGAGGTTCTACAACATTATTTAATTATTATTGCAGTTTATTTTTATTCCTCTTTCTTATTTTGTTTCGTTCTTTCTACTGTCTATTTTAATTCTTATTTTTTTATTTTCCTTTATCGACATAAACAACTAGCTATACTAACAATGGACACTATAAATATAGAATCTAATCTGGTCATTTACCAATACTTAGGTATGGATCAAGGTGAAGGTGTCCCGAGTGCTATTTATATACAAGTACTTGCATCAGTGAAATGTTAATTTGTAATTTAAACTTCGAAACATCTGTCCATTCATTCATTTAATGGGTCAATAATAAATTCAACTGTGAGGTATTTGCATTGTTAGGCGTTGTACTATATACCGTTAAAGTATTACACATTCTCAAATTCAATGTTTGTTTATGCAATTGAATATGATTCGAAAACCCTCAAATGTTTTAAGCTATTTTCATGTTTCTATGATTAACTAGCAACATTATTATTCGATAAGAAACAATTTTTGAAATTGAACCTACAAGTCTAATGACTTAGCCTATGCCCTAATTAACCTGTATACGAGTGTATTATGTTGGCCCATTTGTAGCTATTGGGCTTTGGAAGACTTAGTCTGTTAATTACACATTAATTCTATTTTAAAATGTAAATTCAAATTCATTCCACTCAAAACAGTTTGAGTAAATCGTAATATTAATACCTTTACAAACACCCCCTCCCTCACTTAGCTTTACTGGAAAGAGGTCACGTCTGCATTGTGAATGTCACACGTTTTTCTCAAAACCCCATTGTTACAAACTATTATGGTACCACACCCTTATTCACCTTGTTATTTTGAAAGGGTCGACTACCTGAGTCGTTTACACATTTCTTACACAATGGTAGAAGTACACATAACTCGCAGAACAGATTAAGAACGAATAAATGTCTTTATTTAGGGCGTACCTAATTAAAACAATCGCATTTTTTCTTCCACTTAACCCCTTTAAAGTATAGTCACCTAAGTGTAAATCTTAGAAGAAAATTTAGTCGAATTTATACTTATAAATAAGTCGAATCTACACTTATAAATAAAATTAAAGTGTCTGTCTATGATTTCGAAATAAATACTTTTTTCTAAGCTCACATGGCTATTCAAACTTAACCATAACTTAAAAATGCATTTTTAATTTCTTGTCTGTCTGTTTGTCCGGGCTAATCTCAGAAATGGCTAAACCAATTTTGACAAAACTTTCATTTACATGTAGGCCTAGAGGACTTTTCAAAGAATAATCCAAGTTACTTTTTATCCCGGAAATATTTAGGGTTCATATTTAAAAATTAAAAGTATAAAAATGATGACCAAATTAGGGGTTTTGCGGACGGACGATGCACGTGACCATTATAATAAAAGAACTTATTTGGATGACAAAATCTTCTGTGTTTTAATTTACTGTTTACGCTGGTTTAACCGTTAAATATATATCAAAACAGTATGCAATAATGTGAAATGTAATTACTCTGATTACTCACAAATGTTAATACGCCTTAAAACCTAATTTGCGATAGTTGTATTGTAATTTGTTGTATTGTATTTGTATGTACGTTCGTGAGTTATATGAGTTGTTACTGGCGGAAACCCGTATTTTTAGCGTTTATTGGTGAATAGCTAATTTCACGTAGGCCTAAGATCGGTTTGGGCAAAACTCACTGTATGTTTTTGGTCCATGGAACTTTTTTTTATTTCATGTAATAGTAAGGCACAATATTTACCCGATGATCCTTTCATGTATTTAATCACATCTGCGAGGCAAGTACCAGCTAGTTGTAAACAAATAACAGTAACGTTTAAGAAAAGAAACGCCTTTATAGGGTACTGCATATATTATTATCTGAGTGGTATTTTGTTACAGAAAGAAGCGTGGTTTTGCTTAGTGGTTCTGACATTTTGCTTAGTGAAAGTAGACATATGACATCCGATTTCGATGTAAAATTTAACTAGAAAAATAATAGTGTTACCGGTTTTTATATTAATGCCTTCGTTTTCTAGTAAAAGAATTCAAAGTTGGAATGACAGAAAATCGTGTTAAGAATTAAACTAGGTAAAAAGCACTACATGAAAAATTGTATCGCATTTTATTGTGTCAGTGCAGCTAATAACGAACTTTAAACAGTGACATAATATTGATTAAAATGTCCAATAATTCACGTGAAATTAAATAATAAGCTTCGTTATACCATTGGCTATCTAATCATTGATTATACAAATATAATGCACGGGAAACTTGTAATCAAAACGAAAACAGGAAGTGTATGTTTCTTGTTGACGTCCCTTGAAACAATCTTATCTGCCGATTGTGTGTTTGGCCTTTTGACACATTTTGATGAAATATTTTGTAAACATTGTCGCTTTTGTTTCGCCTGACACAATTTGAAACTGGCTTAAAGCAATGAAGAAACAACACTATTCCCTCCCTTTCTTCAATGCTTAAAGTCAACGAACTTATCTGTAACGGCCATACAAAGACCACATTTCAAAGGATCTGCTGCGATCAGCCGATATTATGCACGTAGCAAGTTGCAAAACACAAAATGTATTGAATAATTAACCGTTTGGAATTGACGTTAATGGAACAAATTCACCGTAAATGTGATGTTAAAAACTATGACTATACGAAATTACGTAAACTAAATGTTGTAAAGGTAGTCAGTAGGCGCCGGGAGTAACTGTTGTCATAGTAACAGGCAGTAATGTAGCAGGTCTGGCCAGGATGTTAGCCCAGTCTGATACAGTTAAAATCTAGTTACTGGCTAAAAATCGACTGTCAAGTAAATTTAAGAAATTGCTAGTTTAATTGCTCGATAAAGTAGTTTGAACACTTTATCTTTCCGCTGTATTTTAAATAGGAGGTTTAAATATAGCTAGTGTTTTGAGCAACCTAACAAAATAATAACACATTCTGTAAATTCTACGTTTCAAATGATATGGAAATCGTCAACATTATGACGATCGAGATCAACACACTACTATGCTAAATATCTACTTTGTTATATATTCTAGTTTGCATCAACCTTTATGTAATCATAAATAAATAATGTAGGTTTTATCTTCTAATGCAAGTACCTTCTGTTTGGATAGTTGGATATCAAGATAATCGTTTTTGAATAGGCCTACATCTTATTTATTTTTAAGTCGACTTTTGCGCTGGTCAACTTACACAAAGAATACACATCCGTTTAAATTTAAGAATATACATTTGAACTTTCATAATACTTTAACTAACTAAACCAACATTCATTTCTTAAAGTTACCTTTTATTAGAAATTAATAATTATAAAGAAACATACTAATATGTGAGACGTAACACCATGGTATTGCGGGGGTGAAGGGGTTTATTGGTAGAGGAACCCGTCACTACGGTAACATCAGCGTGATAAGTTGATAGTAACTCAGGTGCGCAGTGAAACCTATCCTACATTTATAACCATATATAGCAAACTGTTGCGATAATAGTTAAACAGTGTATTAGGTTAACCACCTTCCATTATTCAAAACAGTTTAGATTAGGCCTAGTTTGGATCAAACTGGTGTTGGTATTATGCCCCTTGGGCGCGCTTCATTATACTACTCAAAACATAGTATAGGTTGAAATGTGAGCAAAGTGGCAAGTATGTTTTGAACAGTGGTTTTCTTAGTTAAAAAATATAAATGTGTAAGTTCGGAGATAATAATATACTGAGTAATCAAAAAGCCAATTTTAGATACATGAAAACTTATAAAAACCTAGCGGCACATAATCTGTATAATGTGTAACAGTACCGGTATAATAGAAACTGTTCTAATGTGGAAATTTTAGCTAAAAAATCACTGAAGATGACGACTGAAACGTCATTTAATAATCATGTAACGTATATTTGTGAGAATTTGCGTTGGTGGTATTAGTTCTAAAAATAATATTTCAATGAAATAATGTTTAAATATTAAGAAAATACATCAAAACTATAACGTTTGAAAAGTTATGACGTTGATAAAAGAGCCCTCGAAAACAAATTGTTAACTTTAAAGTACGAGAAACGTGTACCTGGCTGTTAGTTGGTTTCTAAGAATAGACGTTTTTTCATAATTACGAGAGCCCCTTCAGTTTCATTGTTACACTATCCGCACAACACACAAGAGTCCTCATTCGATAGAACCGCATTTTGTTTTTGTTGTTTTTGAGTAAATGCATCAAGTAGCAGACACCTTGACAAAGCTGGCCTGACAAGATTACAGCTTATAAACACATGTTGTTTACTAAAAAGCTGGCCACATTCATACAGCAGTTATCCCGGTACTCAGATCAAATCACGTTTTGGTAATGTTTATGAACAAAAATAATTGAGGAAACATAATAACTTACCATTTCTGTCATCTACGAATTATAGTTTACGTGTTCATTAACAGTTTTCCCAAATTACAAACATTTAAAGAAAGATAATTTACATTTAAAAAGGATACTATTTCGTCCTGCCTATTAACGTTCTTATTTCAAATAGGCTTAATTTCAAACGAAATTTATTTTTGCAAAAAAATATATTCCTTGATATTTTAGACATATCCTCTCTTTAAAGCAGAACCTGTTTACATTGCTAATTGCCATAACTGTGACCTGATAGATAAAGTGCATTTATTGCTATTATTATGCCTTTATTAGGGCGAGATTAGGACTTTTAGAGTCCCCTCTTCCATTTAACCCATATCTTATACATAATCCATTTATTGTGAGAACTTATTGCTTTCATTCGAAGTATTTTAGAAGTAGATACGTTTATATGTCCTTAACAACATTTAACAATAAAAAATAAATTATATCCTTCGAAAATCTGTACTTACACTTTATGAAATACTAGCTGGCCGGGCTGGCTACATCCGGCTTTGCACGGATAGACAAATCAAAGTTAAATGTATATTAATAAAAAAATATATCAATAAATATATTGTACTATGTTTTTCTTATGGGAATTTTTAGTAACTTTGACCCCCAAACCTCCTAAAAATTATAATTTTTTGAAAACCTTTCTTAGCGAGCACCTATGGCCCTAGAGGAAGCTACATACCAAATTTCATTCCAATCTGTTTAAAAGTTTTGAAGAAATCGTGATTTAGTAACTTTGACCCCAACCCCAAACCCCCTAAAATTTCGAATTTTTTTAAAACCTTTCTTAGTGAACACCTATGGCAATAAAGGAAGCTACATACCAAATTTCGTTCCAATCCGTTCAGTAGTTTTTGAGAAATCGGGATATGTGAGTCAGTAGATTTGGCTTTCATATATATATAGATTAATATTGTTTCGCAGATTAATTTAATGGACAGTTTTCCTTGTTTGTAAATGTATAATCTTTATTATGGCAACTAAATAGAAACAAACTAATACAAAAATAATCAAATTTGTCTCAGTAACTTAGTAATTAAACATTTATTGTATGGTTTTGATACTTCTTATATTTATAAACAAAATAAAAAATGTCTGAAAAAGATACTTATTATCTCACAATTAATTGAAAAATAAATTTGTAAGAAGGCCTAGTATTTTTCACACAAACATCCCGACTACCAAAGTAGATATTCGTTTATAAACAGAAAATCTTTAAAATGAAAGTATGACATCGCGTATGGTGGTCTTGAAGTGCGTCAGAGAGGATGTTATATTATTGCACCTGTTTTTGTCTAAAATATAACCTCTTCGTTATTTACATACAGAAATAACATTTTATAAATAGCAATGCATCTCGGATCGCCAGATATCTGGAGTTGTTTATTATTATTACTTATTTACGCTCAGATACTGTAATCTCTTCAAAACTAAAATCTTGTTTACGTCTGGATTTTCTATCGTCGGCGTCGCTGGCATTCAAATACCATAGCAAAATAATACCTTCACATTAAAAGGGATAATGCAAGAGGTAGATTTGCAGTAAGTTGCTAGAAAATAAATACATAATATTCTACGCAGATATCTACGGTGTAGCGGTGTACAGTCCCAGTTCGATATTACATATTTTGAAGTGTGCGCACTGGATAGAGATGACAATTTCTTTGTGGTAGTATCTATCCAGCCTCTTCCTGCCACTACAAATGGGACCTTTCCTTTGAGAAAGTAGCTTTGCAGCCTTCCACTGCCAGGACAACCATGACCTTTTTTGTGGTAGTAGCTATGCAACCTTCCACTGCCAGGACAACCGTGACCTTTTTTGAGGTAGTAGCTATGCATCCTTCCTCTGCCAGGACA